>PVLD010002284.1:0-39510 GCA_004027595.1 Dinomys branickii
CATGGTGACCGGGTGGGCAGCGGAGAGAGAACCTCCCGGAGGAATGCCACTCAGACACGGCAATATAGCAACATGTGAAGGACAGAGAGGAGGGAGGTGGATATCCTGAACTCGGGAGGGATCTGAGATAGGAAGTGAAACCCTCAGAAAGTCTAAGCAGAACCTCCTCTGGAGGAGGGGATCGCAGATCTGACATGGCACAGTTGGAGGGAGCCCAGATAGAGAGGGAGGAGGTTGCCGCTCCAAGCACACCCCTGGCCCACGCCCTCGTTCGGCATTCGTAGCTTCAGCTTCGGAGACCCATTGCCCAGCTGCAAGGGGTGGGGAACGGTAATGCTGGAGCCACATGGTCTGGACCTGCCCCCACCCATTAGCACGACGACAGGGTGGAGCCGGGCAGTCCGCTGTGAGCATATGTGCTTTCCCACCTCCAACCATGGCAGTTTGTATACACCCCTGTATGTTATAGTATAGTCTGAGGCAGCTATATCTCTTCCCAAGGTGAGAGTCCAAGGATATAGGTAAACCCAGGAGTACAGTTATTATCACAGGGAAGATGACTGATTGAGTGGTAGGGCAACTGAGATGAGGGAGAAAAAACGAACTGATCAAAAGGGCCATCATCTGTGTAACTGAGTAACAAAGATGAAGGTAACATTATGTAGGACAGCATCCAGAGCTAATTCCCTTCTATCTTCTCTATAATTCTGTATTTCCTCAGTCGTTTTTGTATTAGCAGAAATGAAGATAACTTTATATTATACAGCGTCCAGTGCAAATTCCCTACTATCTTCTCCATAATTTGGTATTTCCTTTAATGTTTTTGTGTTAACTAATGTGAAGATAACTATGTAATACAACATCCAGTTCTAATTCCCTACTATATTCTGTATAACTTTGTATTTTCTGTATTGTTTATGGCTTTTCTGGTTCATATGTCTCCATTCTTTTGTCTTTAAAAAAAAAAAAAAAAAAGACCAAGGTGAAGGTGGCCCAAGGCAAGCCTAGTGCAGGTCACTCATTAAGTACCTACATGCAGTGCTGGATTTGGCCTCACATTACACATTTTAGTTCTCTTAACAAAATATAAGCACACCCAAGGTGAGTATATACACTTGTTGGGAACAACTGGGGTGGTGTTACCCTGGTTCAGGGAAACCTTTATAAATAACCTCACATTAATGAGGAAATCGGAGACTCCATAATTGCATGTTCTCAGAATTTAAAGTGTCCAGTACCAGAGAGCCTTAAGTAGCTACTCCCCTCGACAGGCATAGCTACCCCTCTGTGCATCCTGTTTTGCCAGAAAAAGACTGTGGTCTTTTTTGCCTGGGGCCTCAGGGTATCTTCCCTGTTCTACAGTCTCCAGGCTTCTCCTGTCCTGCCACTAATCCCGTGACTGACTTTGGATAGCCCTGGGTGGGTAAAGCCCTAACTGGAAAACTCTGTCCTTCCTTCCCTACCATGTGGTTATTATAAAGGGCAACTTATCATTTTAAAACCATGTGGCTTCAGACACATGGTAAACCTAGCAGACTGTCCTGGGTAGGCTGAACTCCGTGACTCCTGGTGACAGGCTGAGCAGACAGTCCCCTGGAATTGGCCAGAAGCTCCAGAATTTAGTCAATTCACTCCCTGTGACCAGGGCAAAGGGCCCTTTATCTTTGCATGTTACAATTCGGAGTTCTTCCCTTTCAGGTAAAAAACCTTTTAACATGTTGTCCAGGCTTGAACCACTGGTGTTTCTTATCTGGAAGCTTGTACCACCTGATAGAATTGTCCTGTGCTGCACGATGGGACTTGTACCACCTGATAGAATTGTCCCGTGCTGCACGATGGGACAGCCATGCATATCCCAGTGGTGGCGCAGAGCCACCTGGCAGTGCAACATGAATTACAGCCCTGTTGTGATGTTAAACGTGACTTTACCTGAATAAATTAAATTAAAGGTAGAGGAAGAGAGAACTATGGATCTCATGGGGCAACTTGCATTAGGGACGGCTGGGTACACGACATGGTAGGCGTACCAACCCGTTCAGCCAGCCTCCCTCAAAGGTACAGGACAAAGTTACCACAGGGTTATGAGAAGCAGACATAACTTTCCACTCTGGTTACTTTTAAAAGTTCTTGTATCTTCTGAATCACAACTTTTAAAATTATCAATAAGGTCAAATAGTTTGGGTTATAAGGTTTTGTTTTCTTCACATAAAACCTTATGATCTGTTGTGTTCCACAAATTTCAAGGTGCTTCTGCACGGCATTAGTAATCCTCACCATAAACCCTAGGTAGGTAATGGGTGGCAGAAAGAGGGTAAGAGGGGTCGCAGAGCCCGCACAGCAAGGGTTCCAGCTCGAGAGCTGTGGGAGACCTACTTCCCTCTGCACTTGGCCCAAGAAGTGTGAATCATGACAGAGACCCTGCACATCAGTGAACTCTCCTGATGTGTATCCCTCCTCAAAAAACAAACGTTTTTAGGAATAAAACCCTATTTGAAGATTTAACATTTATCAGTTCCCATGGCATCCACACTAAAAAAGTAACAAACAGGAGAAATTAATTTTAATATTTTTTATTTAATTCAATATTTCAAAAATATTTCAGTGGGTAATCAATATAAAAGGTATTAAGATGTTTTCCATTTTTCACGTTAAATTTACAAAATCTAGTGTATATTTATAGATGCCACATTTTGATTCAAAATATTTCGCCTGTATTTAGATTTCATAAAGCTTACAGGTGAAAAGATAGATTGACATAGCCGCCTCATTCCAAGCATCCTAAAAGTTTTCCCAGTAACTAAGCTGAGCATCATTATTTAAGTTACAGTTTTTTAAAATTAAAACTTTCCCTCAGTGACACAAACCACACTCAGGGGCTCAGGTAACCTGTAGCCAGCAGCTATGCAGTGGGCTAGAGACAGGACATTGCTGCCATCAGGACACCTTGCTGAGTGGGCTGTCTTCCATCTCTCAACACAACGCGAGAAAGCACTTCTTTACCGCAAACTTCACTCTTCTCATTTAAAATAAAATATTTAAATTCTCTCATAAAATGCTAGGTTTTCTTATAAACTTTTAAGCCATTTAGATTTAATACATTAGTGTTCCCTATTCGATGATGAAAAGGCTTACATTTAAATGAATTCTAAAATAATCCAATCAGCCGTGCATCTTTCTCCAGTGCAAATACCACACAGTGTTAAACTAACCGCTCAAGCCCAGTGTTAGAAAGGGGTTCAGCTATGATTTTCAAGAGAAAATATTTTTAGTTATTTACTTCCATGAACAAGTCTGAAAATCAAAAAGTAGAAAATCTCCTATGTTTTTGCTTTAGAAATACCTCTCAATTGATTCTGTGCACAGTTTGATTAAACAGCAGATGCTAACCCACTCAGGTCTTAGGCCTGAAGACAGCAGCTACGGTCTTTCTAGTTAACACACATCTGTGTGACTTGAAATCACAAAATCCTTGAACAAATTAAATACCAAAATCTCTACCACAGGTAAGTAATTGCCCTTTGCTCAAACTCGTAGGACACTCATGCGGGTGCTGCTTAAGGCCGAGTGAAGGAGCCCTCTGCCCTCTGGACAGGGCAGTGCTCCTCTCTCACATCTTGGCTGTCAACTTTTGGGCTTGTTCCCGCAGCTCCATTTTTGCAATTGCTGAGAGGTGGACTTCGTCAGGTCCATCTGCTATGCGCAGACCACGTGTTAGGGCGTACCTGGGAAGAAACAAGCAAGCAGGGGTTGTGGAGTTGTCGAAGAGGAACATGATATTTTAATGTGTTAATTTTAAACCATGACCACACTGACCCTACCAAGGCGAAGAGTACAAGGAAAATGAAGGAAGAAAGCTGAAGGCTCCCCAGATGCCATTTTAGAATTTCTACCTTGGGAGTTTAAAGATGGCTGAGTGGAGGCACTGCTCACCTCCTCCTCCTCCACAAAGAACCAGTGCACTGGTATGAAGGTGCACTCGGAGATGAGCGACCGCGGAGAATGCTGGGAATCGGTGGGAGACCGGAAACGGGGAGGAGTAAGCGATGTGGGAGGAGAGCATAGTGAGAGAGCTATACACAGCCAGAGGAGGGAAGTCTGTCCTTCACAGAGGCAGAAGTGGAAGGACCCGTCCTTGCAAACTACCAGTGTGCATGCCGGCACTCCAGTCCTAACGAGGAGTGTGTTACACGCCTCACAGATGGTCCACACAGGTAAGTAACTTGAAGTCCGCATAGACTTGCTTTGGAAAAGATCTCACATTACCAGAGAAATTCCAGGCTTCTGTAGCCAGGAGCCATCTTGAGAAGGGCGCTAGTGTCAGGATTTGGACTGGGCTCAGAAACCCCTGACACGTCCTCATCTGTGGGCCTCTCTTCTGGCTTTGGGGATAGCTGCATTGTGAACCCAACTTAGTCCAGCAGAATGACTATGATCCACCCCAACTGGGGACCTGCTATTATTAGGTGGACAGTCAGCAAAGCACAGAGGAAAGTGCTTAAGAACCAAGTGCCAAGACCACCTGCCGAGGTCAAGGCAGAGTCAGACACGTGGCCTCGGGCGGAGCCAGAACCCGAGGCAGGTGCTCCAAGTTCCCACGCCCATCCCTCCAACCACGCTCGGGTTCCTGCTCCTGATGGGCAGGGAGACACCGGGGTTCCTGCTGCTCTCCTGTGCAGAGGGCTCAGCAACAGGGCTTTAGGCAGCTCTGTGGCTCCAGCTGCCACTCTGTCCCCAGGTGCACAAGGTAAAAGAAGGCTCAGAGAAAATTTCCCTGAACTCAGCCAGTTCTGCTCCCAGGCACTCACTTCAGATAAAGGTTTGTGTGAAAAAAGCCTTGGCTCCTGCCGGTGCCCACTTTCCCCAGGTGGCACTGCCCCCAACGCAGAGAGGGACACCAAGGTTTCCGCTGCCACTGCCCTCCCATGGTGCCTGCACTGCCATGACCCCAAACACATGCGAGGGTCAGAAGTGAGTGAGAACATCAAGAGCTGGCACTGCGGTTCCTGCTGCTGCCTCTCCCATGCAGCACCTGGCTGGGGACCACTGGCTTGGAAGGCCAATTCTTCCTGCTCCTTGCCTCTGCGTGGCCATCACCACTAGTAGCAGGGCTAAAATCAACAGTGCCTGAGGAAGTTCCCCTCTGCCCAGGAGGAACGCTACTCCCAGCGTAGAAGCCACACAGAGAGTGCCTACTGCTGTCCACACAGCTGCCCCCAGAGCTGTGATGTCCCCACTCCCACACGGCCCACAGAAATGGTAGGTTTTTTTTATTTCAACACAGTACACACTCTTCCCGAAGTTCTTAACCACAGCCAAGGAATCTATAAGGAAAGTACACTATGGATGCCCAGGCAGAAATAAAGCCAACACTGCTTTACTCAGACCCCACACCCCAAACTATTTTAGGGAACACCACTTGCAACAGGGCCAAGCCATAAAAGTGGCTGTTACAGTCTGGCTTGGAATGGCCTCTAAAGGCTTGGGTGTGGATGGGCTGGTCCCCAGCTGGTGATGCAAGTGGGAAGGTGGGATCCAGCTGGGAGCGAGGGTCCCTGGAGACATGCCTCTGAAGGCCGCGTCTCAGCCCTGAGCTGTCTCTCACTGCTCCATTTCCCGCTTCCTGCCTCCTTCCGGCCGTCAGGAATGGCTGCACTGCTCCCCCAGGCCTTCTTTCTGCCACAAGGCGCTAAAACAACAGAGACAGCTGACCAAGCACTGAGGCCTCTGAAAGTGTGACCGAAGTAAACTTTTCCTCCTTTTATGTTGATTTCCTCAGGTGTTTTCTCAGCTACTGAAATTTGACTAGCACTATTGTGGATACAACTGATACAACAGATGCACAAATTTCAATCTAGGAACACAAAAACTGTGAAACAGTCAGGTACTATGACACTTCCACAAGAACTGATGACTTTCTAGCAAAGTGCCCAAAGAAACTGTGATGAAATACCTGATGGAGAAATCAAAAGAATGAGTAATACATAAAGTTCAGTGAGATCTAAGAGAATACAGAAAACTGTTAAATCAGGAAGACAGCGCAAGTTCTTGGATGAGAAATTCTGCAAAGACATAGAGAAATCAAAATCAAAATAATAATGGGATACCGTCCCAGCCCAATAGGATAGTGTTATGGTTTGTGTCTGGATGTCCCCCCAAAGCCTCATGCTGTCATGGGGCGGGCTTCTAATTTATAATTGATTCATGGTCCAGTGCTGGAATTATGGGTGTGAGTGCTACACCCGCCCTGGGGCGGGTAGTTTGCATACAGTGTAAGAGGGAAAGAGGCTGCTTGCCGCCACTCTTCCCTTTTGCTCTTGTTGCTTGTGCTATCTTCTGCTGCCATGAACAATTGCCCTCTGCCATGTGCCATCCTGCCTTGGAGCCAGCCAAGTATGGACCAAAACCTCCATGAACTGGGAGCTAAATAAATCTTAATTCTGGGTATGAGGTATTTTGTCTCAGCAAGGAGGGAAAAGTAACTAAGAGAGATGGTTACCATAAAAAAGAAAGAAATAATAAATATTGGAAAATGTATCAAGGAAAACACTTTTGATGGGAAAATAAAGTAGTACATCTGTAAAGTATGGAGTTTCTTCAAGAAACTCAACATAAATCTACCACACGCTCTGTTTCCCACTTGAGAGTATAGGCAAAGAACGAAAGTGGCACAGCAAAGAGAAACTCACACGGCGGTGTTTATGAACACTGCTCACAATGGCAAGACAACGATGGGCTGGCGCCCACTAACAATGAGGGTAAAGAGGATGCGGTGTGTACACCGATGCTGTATTATTTGGCCGTAAAGAAGGACATCCTATCATTTGTAGCAAAATGAAGGGGGCTGGCCCACGTTATATTAAGTCAAAATAAGACAGATACAGGAAGACCCTAGCATATGTTCTTTTGCACATTTGGAAACTAAAACAGGTTTTCCTCAAAGTAGAATCTTGCTTAATAGGGATCAGGAAGGGGGTAGTGGGATTTGATGGGTACATGCTGTAAGCACGTGGAAACCCCACACTAACCCCCATTAAGACGTGCAATTGATATAGTTTCTAACTCCAGAAAGTAGAATCCTAAATGGCAAGGCACAGTGGGACTTGCTGCATGTTGCCAGCAGTTGCTATGACTAAGACATTTTAGGTAAGCCACAGGCAGCAAATGGCATGACGCTATGTATTTAGTTCTTTAGGTGGGAAACTGATGGGGTACACAACCCTCCCGCTGCTGTAGGAGATAAAGGCGGGTGACTGTGCGGAGACAGACAGACGGGGAACATGCAGATGTTCCATCTCCCAGCAGTCAGAACCAGGACACAGGACGGTCACAGCACACACGACTGCAGATGGACCTGCAGCCCTGGGGCTGGCACCCAGTCCTAGGGAGCACGCGCTGGCTCTGGGCCCCCATCCTCCCCGTTTCCGGGTGGAACCCCTCAGAGGGTTGCCCCAGGAGCACGAAGGAGTGAGATGGCGACTGTGCTCCTGACAGTGACTGTTTCTTGGCGCTGAACTCTGTGCCCAGTCCTTATATCACTTCATGGAGCCTCAGTTACATTTTAAGGTCAGTTCTTCACTTTATTTTCTTCCTCAACAACTGAAGTCCAAGCATCTGTAGATCTTATTTCTTCTAATTGACACATATTTGTATGTGTGTCATTGATAGATTTAGAAAGTGCAAGTCTGTCCAAAGTAGATACTGTGAAACGCCATCTACTCACATGTTAGCCAGTGGGTGGTCCTGGGAGACGCCCGAGCCGCCACACACTTGGATGGCTCGGTCAACGATCTTGCAGGCAGCCCGGGGAGCCACCACCTTGATCATTGCAATCTGCATAATCAGGATATAAAGCAAATTTCTTTCTTAGACTGTACACAGTGTGCCAGATTTGATATAATCTGTATTTTTTCTCTCTGTGAATTGAAACAAGGGAACTTTCCCACACCCGTCACCACTTCACAGCCAACAAAGAGATCTGCTGAAATGCAGTTAATGGCTTATATTTCAGTCAATGCAGACTTTTATAAAAGTATTATCTCTTCCAAATCACATTCTTTCATTTGTAACTTTCCTTCCTTCCAAAATAGTTTCAGGCAGTTCATAGGTCACACTCATCACATTCAAGGTCATAAAAACAGTGTGAGGGCCTCTGCTCCACTGATCAGTTTTGCCTTAGCGATTTTATGAGGTTTTAGAGAATTAAATGATTATGTCTTTAATCCAGGTAAGCCAGAACATAAGAAGGCGGAGGGCATCAGGAGCCTTTCATAAAATATTTACTCAATGGCAGAATCATCCTTTGTATTTAAGTTACTCTTCACAAGAAGCCTAGAACCAGGGCAGAAAGGTTAAATACTCTGCCGATGGTCCCAGGCCAGCAGAAAGTGGAGCAGCGGTTACTATTAACTCCAGCTCCGTGGAGAGCCTAGCATCGCCCCCACCCTTGCTGCATCTCAAGAGTGCTGAGGATATCTACACTCCAGAAGTCACTTCATGGAGTAGCACAGTGAAAGGAAAGCTAATAGGAGTGTGTGTGTGTGTGTGTGTGTGTGGTTCTAGGGATTAAACCCACAGCCAAATGCACGCTAGATAAGCCACCCAGCTGCATTCCAGCCCTTTTTTCTTTCTTTTTTAGCTACTTATAAGTCCCATTCTTTTTTAATTATAATTTTCATTAGTACATGTCTGCAATACGCAATGGTAACATTCATTGTGGGGACTTGGTACATGGACATTTTTATTCTTTGAGACAGGGTCTCAGTTACTCAGACCGGCCTTGAACTTGTGATCTTCCTGCCTCAGCCTATTGAGCAGCTGTCATTACAAGCATGCATCACCATACCAGGCTTATTTATAGTCTTTAAACCAGCATCACCCGGGAGTGTCTAATATTCTCAGTGCCTTCAAGGTACCATGAAACCTGCACCGCCGAAGGCTGGGAGAAGCTAAAGAAGGCTCTGCAGCTGTGGTCCCTCACCTCTTTCCTTGCGCCAGCACTGCCCAGAGTATCTATGCTGTGGGCAGCTTTCAAGGTTAACAAGCGGATCTCTTCAATGGCAATGCGACTTTCAGCAATCCAGTGGGCCACAACCTCCTGTACGGGACAAAAGGAAGAAGGAGATAAGCTGGTGTCCGACATCCACGTGTGACACAGTCTTTCAGATTGGTGAACACACTTGCTAGTCCAGTGACTGTTTATAAGTCCTACTGTTATATTTTCAAATAAGCAAGTTGATTTGTACTAGCCTAGCCCCATATCTGTGGACTATTACAGTTAGAATTGGAACATTTTAGAAATAAACTGTGTTTGTTTAGAAAGATAATTTGTGTATCTTACTGTCCGAAGTCACGATTTCTGAATTGAGCCACAGTCCTACTGCCAAGTTACTCCTCAGGCCTCCCAAATGCATGCCACATGCTTTCACCAAACTGGCTGGATGGCAGCAGCAGTGGCACTAGTTATAATCAAACTGCATACTTCCAGGCCCAGTGTCAGGGTGGGCAGGGCCCAGCAGCCCTTCATCGTGTTATTATTTATTTGGGTGCAATTATCTTTTTATCTCGTGTGGAGTTCTATGAATGTAGATCAGTATGGTCACAAATGGGATACAGAATAGTTCCACCTCCTCAAAAACTCCCTGGCGCTGCCCCCTTTTGGGCACACCTTCCACCCCACCTAACCTCTGGCAACTACTGATAGGTTCTTCATCACTGTAGTTTTGCCTTTTCCAAAATGTCATACAAGTGGAATCATCTAAGCCTCCCTTCTCTTGAGACTGGCTTCATGCGCTGAGCTTAATGCCTCTGAGTTACAGCCCAAGTGTTCTGTGTGTGAAGAGTCCGTTCTTTGTATTGCCAGGCAGAATTCCATTCTAGGGACGTATCACAGTTCATCCATTCACTTGGGCTATTTCCAGTTTGGGGTTATTCACTGAGCTTCTGTAAACATTTGTATCTGGATTGCTGTACGGGTATACATTTTCATTTTTTAAAGCAGATACCAGGAGTGGAATTATTTGGCCAGTGGTAAATGTTTATAACATGTTATCAGTTTGTCAAGGTGGCTGTACCATTTGGCATTCAAACCACTACAATATGAGAGTTCCAGTTTTCCCCAAAATCACTAACACATTTTCAGTAGTTTTACAACAGTACTTTAGTCATTGTAAAGCATGTAGAGATACTGTGGTTTTAACTTGTACTGCCCTAATGGCTAACATTGTTGATCTTCTTTTGATGTTTTTCCTATTTCTACATCCTCTGAGATGACTCATCTGTTCAAGTTTAGAAGAAACTCACTTTAAATATGATAGAGACATAATAAAGTAAAACAACAACAGAGAAACGAAAGTATGCATTATGCAAACACTAATCAAATGTCAGATAAAGTAGAAACCAGAGCAATGGAAAATCAGATAGTCATTATATAAATGATTAAAAAAAGGTTACTCTATCAGAAAACAGCAATGCTAAATGTGTATGCAGCAGATAGCGCAACTGCTGAAAATGTGAAACACTGACAGAACTAAAAGGAGAAGCAGACACATCTATCATACTTGGACACGTCAGTGTCATCTTTCTCAACAAACGACAGAACAACCAGGCAGAAACTCAGGAAGGCTGTGACACAGGAACCTGATGCCGCCATCAGCCACCAAGAGCGAGAAGGCGCTTACAGGACACCCAGCCACAGCGGATACACATTCCTTTCAAGGGGCCACAGCACATTTAGAGAGAGAAACCATATCCTGGGCCATAAAACAAATCTCAACAAATATAAAAAACTGAAATACTAAAGTTTGTTTTGTGACCATAATAAAGTCAAACTAGAAATCAATAAAAGAAAACAGGAAAATCAAACTATTCAGAAATTAAGTGAGATACTTCTAAATAATCCATGGATAAAAAAACACTCAGAGAGAAATTAAAAATACATGGAACTCAATGAAAATAAAAACAGGACATCTCAAAATCTGTGGGCTACAGGTAAAGTAGTTCTGATAGGGAAACTTATAGCACTAAAATCCATATAATAGATAAAAGGGAAAATATCTCAAAAATCTATGTGATCACCTTAAGAACTTAGAATAGTAGAATACCCTCAAAGCAAAAGGAAATAATAAAGAGCAAAGATAAATAAAACTGACAACAGGATAGGAGAAAACAGTGAAAAAAAGATCTTGATAACAGAATATGCAAGTCAATAAACACATAAAACCAATGTTAGACAAAATGGATACTTCCTCTAAAAAACAAGCCACCACAACTCACCCAGTACAAAATATTAAGGAAACTGATTTTAAAATTTATCGTTCTTCTCTGTCTCCCAAATCTCCTGGTCCAAACAGTATCATAGAAGTTTACCAGATCTTTAAAGAAAAATCAACATCAATTCTAGACAATGTCTACCAGGAAATGAAAGAATGGAACACTTCCCAAACCACATTTTAAAGCTAGGATTACCCTGATGGTAAGGTCCTGAGTTCAATTCCCAGCACCATATAAAGGCAATAGGAAAAAAAAAGCAACATGAAAAAGGAAAATTAGATCAATATACTTTACTGATGCAGGCGCAGTGGTCCATAACTACCAGCAATCAGCACAATAATGGTTACCAGAGGCTGAGAAGGAGCAGGGAGGGGAAGGGAGAGAGGGCCGCGGTAGGTTAATAAGGCTAAGCTACACTCAGGAGAAATAAGTTCTGGTGCTGTACTGCACAGTAGGCTAGTTACAGATAATGATAATGTACTGTATATTTCCAAATAAAAGCTAGAAAAAATATTTTTCAAGTTTTTACTACAAAGAAGTGATAAATGTTTGAGGAGATAGACATGATTGTTGTACCTTGCTTTGACCATTACACAATATACATCATGATTCCTCAAAAATATTTATAATTTTTATATGTCAAAAATATTAGCAAACTGGGGGCTGGGGATCTAGCTCAGTGGAATAAGCGCCTGCCTAGCAAGTGCAGGGTCCTGAGTTCGATCCCCAGTACCACCAAAAAAATATATATATATATTAGCAAACAATTCAGAAATACATAAAAAGAATTATGACAAAGTTGAATTTTTCAAAGGATACAAAGCTGGTTCAGTATTTGAAAATCAATTATTATGTTCCACCGAATTAACATGCCAGAGAAGAAAAACCACATGATCATATAATTTAATGTAGGAAAATCATTTGTCAAGTTGTTAACTCTCATAATAAAGTCTCTGAACATTGGCTGTAAAGAGGAACTGAACTGGATAAGGAGCATCTATCAAAAACCTATAGCTGACATTATGCTTAAGGCACCCTTAAATTTGTGAACAAGGCAAGTATGTCAGCGTTCACCACTCTTATTCGACAAAAGCAAGTTAAGAAAATAAAAGGCACAGATAATAAGAGGGAAGAAATAAAACTTTGTGGACATCATGACTGGGTAAAATCCCAAGTAACCTATAAAAACTCTTCAAAAGAGTAAGTGCATTCAGCAAGATCACAGGATACAAGATAAATATACAAACATCGACTGACTTTATAAATACTAGTCAAAAACAAATGGACACTGAAATTAAAAATATAGTACCATTTATAATTACTCAAAAATATTTCTGTGTAAATAAAGCCATGAATTGCTTAACTATGAAATGCATTCTGAGAAATATATTAGGTGATTTTGTTGGTATGTGAACAGCATAGAGGTATTTACACAAACTAAAACAGCTGTGATGCCACTAAGCAATACAATCATGGGACCACCATTGTACAAGCAATCCATCATTGATCAAAACACAGTTACGTGGTTCATGACTGTATAACAAGACATACAGGATATGTGCACTGAAGCTGTACACATATGACAGAAATCAGTGGTGAGGTATACTGCATCATGTTTATGGAATAGGAAACTCAGGCTGGGGATACTGGTCAGCGGCACAGTGCCTGCCTGGCAAGTGCAAGGTCCTGAGTTCAATTCCCAGTACCAATAGAAAACTCACTAAAATAAAGATATTGATTCTTCCTACAATGGTATGTAGGTTTAACATAATTCCTATCAAAATCCTAGCAAAATTTTATTGCAGATGTAAACAAGGTCATTCTAAAAAATTATATGGAAAAGCAAAGGAAGTAGAATAGCTACAACACTTGAGAGGAAAGACTGAAGTCAGAGGAACCATTGTAGTTTATTTCGAGGTGAATTATATGACGTGAGAAGTAAGCAAGACTATGGGCAGACAGACACAAAATTAGGGTGTAATAGAGAACCAAAAATAGACTTAAAACAACTCAGCAGAGGAGAAACATCCTTCTCAACAATTGGACATTTATAGGCAAAACCAAACCAAACCAGAAAACCTTGACCCAAGTTCTATGCATTATACAAAGATTAATTCAAACTATATCACACATGCAAACATAAAATGTAAAACTTTTGGGAGAATTACAGGAGAAAATTTGCAGGATATAAGATAAGGCAGAGTTCTTAAATTTAATGCTAAAAGCATGATCCATAAAGCAAAAAAAAGACAAATTCATTTTTCAGTGTTTATTAAAATTAAATACTGTACTGTGTAAATAACCCATGAAAAGATGAAGCCCAGGGTGGGAAAAATACTTGTACATTCCATACCTGATGAAATGTAGTATCCAGAATATATTAAGAAACTTCTCAAAAGTCAACAGTATAAAACCAAACTATACAGTTAGAACATGGGTGGAAAATATGAGCTACATTGCTTCTCGGCCTTTTGGCTAAGATCAAGTGCGGAAAATATGAGCATTTGGCATAGATAGTAGGAAGGAAGAAATAAAACTAAGCCTTTGGCTCATGCCTTAAGATGGAAAATAAGCTCAAGGAAAGATGTTAACGTGATCGGCCATTAGGGCAGTGCACACTAAAGCCACTTGAGTATCGCTGTAAGCCAGTCAGGATGACTAAACAACAAAACAATGTAACGGCACCATATGCTCATGAAGGATGGGGAGAAACCAGACCATTTATACTCCATTGGTGAGAATGAAATACAGAAAAGAGTTTGGCAGTTTATTTAAAAAAAAATTAAACAGGCAACAGTATGATCCAGGAATCACACTCTTGGGAACTTATCTCGGAGGGATGAAGACTTCTGTTCACACAAAGAGCCACAAAAATGTTCACAGCAGCTTTATTTGGTAGTATCACCAAACTGAAAACAACCTACGTGTCCCTCAAGGTAAACAGTCCAGTGAACTGTAGGACATCCATCCTGGGAACCTACCAGCCAGTAAAAAGGAAGCAGATGTTGATAAACAACCTAGAAGAGCCTCCAAAGAATAACTCAGGGTAAAATGCCAACTCCAAATACTTATGTACGGTACGATTCCATTCCTATAACGACAAAATTATGAAGAAGAAGGTGCTGGTGAGTGCCAGGAGTTGAGGAGGAAGTGGGCGAGAGCTAAGTGGGAAGTGATGGAGTTCTGCATCCACGTGTCCACAACAACACGGTTCTGATCACGTACTGCAGTCTGCAAGATGTTCCACTGGGGAAACTGGGTAAAAGGTGTGAGGGGGTCTCTGTGTTATTTCTCATACGTGTATGAACTGCAATCACCTCAAGGTAGAAGGTTTAATAAAAAAACCGATACTTGCTTCTCACTCAGTACAGTGAACATTCTGAGGTTTCTCTTGCTTGCAGAATTTAAAAGTGAGGAGGGCTTTGGGAGAATATGGAAAACAATCCTCACGAATAAAAACTCGTTCATAACTTAGCACTGAAGCTTGGGGACATACTGAATGCTTCTGCTTGGCCAAAATGGGCTTTCTGGCTCCAGATTTTAAACAGAATTACTTAAAATGAAGAATAATGTCTGTTTGATTAATTAGGCTGGCAGAACACTCCAGTGCTCTGATTCAAGCCGCATTAACCTTCGCCAGTTATTCTTATGCTTGGTTTTAATTGCTTGGGGACAGTCTTCCAGCAGAGGACGTCCGTGTAGGGCCTCCCTGCAGTGATGTTGCATATGACAGTGCTGACCACGAGCACTTGACATCTGCCCCATCCGAAGCACACTGTGGTAGAAGTGTAAGATGTATGGCAGGTTTAAAGAACGGCACCGAAAGCAGAGGGCAGACTACTTCATCAGTAACGTTTTTATACTGATTTCACATCGAAATGGCCACAGTGTGGGTGTCGGTGCCTCGGTTTAGGGACTTAACTTGTTACCTAGTATGGGGCTTGGGAAGGGAAGCGAAACACTGCTGAACACTTTGTGAATCAAATTGTTCGCAAACAGAAGCGACAGCATTGGGCTCAATAAAAATTTGAAATTGAATGTATCTGTTTCTACTTTTTAAAACTGTTGTTATACTTGCAGGAGAAGACATTTGTGGCTCAATGTGTATTTCTCCTGGACAGGTCTGCCTTAGAGGCTTCAAGCTGGCTATAAATCAACAATTTCAAACACACTGCTGGCACCCAGTAAGTATTTTTCTGAAGGATGAAAAATCGGGTTCCCTGTAAATTATTCCCAGGAGGGGCATTATAACTTCATGAAGAGACTCTAAATGCATTTGCTCCTTAACTACAGAATAAAGAACATGTTCTCAGCTGCGTCTCTACAGACCCTAGGTTTGCCAAAACGCCTGAAGTGAGTAGAAACTGAGCACTCTAGGAAACTGCCAAATTCATTTACTAAAACTGAACTTTATGCTTCAGAGTCTACAGACTCTGGCAGACAGCTGGAAGGTGTCTCCAGATTCAGGAAAATGGAATTTGTTGAA
This sequence comes from Dinomys branickii, assembly GCA_004027595.1. NCBI lineage: Eukaryota > Metazoa > Chordata > Mammalia > Rodentia > Dinomyidae > Dinomys > Dinomys branickii. Next base: position 15,755 of record PVLD010002284.1, read on the forward strand.
GTCACAAACTAGGGGGAAAACACTGGCCCAGATGACTGTTTACAAAATGCTCACACATCTCTTTTTGCTTCTGCCAGATCCTTTTATTTGTGCCAGATGTGAGGTTTCCGGAGAAGAGAGGCCTATCTTTACTAAGCCCAGGCACGTTCTGCATGATACGTTCACTTTAAAAGGCTGGAGAGAAATTCCTCTCTGGTGCGGCACCGACCCATCGCTCACGAGCACAGCCCCAGACAGAGGGCTGTTCTGTGTTCAGGCTGCCTGGGCCTCAGCTTGCTGTGTCCTCCGCTCCCCTGCCTGCTCCAGGGCCTACCTGGTGACAGCTTGAAAAGACAACAGGGAAGAAGCCACAAACAACTCTTTAGTCACAGCAGCCTTCGGCTTTTGGAGAATTTGGCTATCACAGCTTCAAAAAGTTGCATCTATGTAGTACAACAACCACTGTTAATTCCTATCACTTTGTGTTCAAACACTGTATCATTTTAAATGTCCTTGCTTTGTTTTGTTTGTATTTTCCTATTGCTCTTTTTTTGTTACTATTCTCTTCAAAAACAGAAAAGTTGCATCTATGACCTCAAAAGCTCACACTTTTTTGCCTCTGTTTCCATCAGGAGCTGAAGCCCTGCCCTTACCATATACTAAAAGGGCTCCCCGTAAACTATTCCCAGCAACGGTATTACAAAGCAGGCTGTACTTTTTTTTCAGATGTGTTGCAAATGAACCAATTTTATCCTGAATAAGCATAAATACTTCACAGAATATTAGCATTAGTAACTATTACGATTATACTAACACTGAACATGTAATACTTCAGAGGAGGCGAGCATAGCTGCTAAGAATTTAGTTTGTGAAGCATACACGACAAATAGTTTTGAATCAAAGCTTTGCCAAGCGACTAAGCTGCACAGGCTGGGTCTCAACTTAGATCCTTCAGCCTCAACCTCCCAGAGTGTTGGAATTACAGATATGTACTACCCATATGTTTTGTAAAATTTTCTAAGACCACAAAGGTATTTTACAAGAGGATCAGTGCATTAAAATATAGTTGTCCAACAAATACAAATACAATTCTGTCAAGACAAGTTTGACTTAATACTCACGTTAGCAGTAGTAAATATTCAATATTTAGTAATAGTTGTTCTTGCTTTCTTAAAAATTAGAAGACCTTTGTAGAGGGATGATTTAGCTATTCCATTTTCTGTTAAAAAAAAAAAGCTTTCCGAGGAAGTCTGAAATGATACCTCCTTTTCCCTGTTCATATGTATTTACTAATTTTGATATATTGTCTACATGTAACTGTGTGTACAGCAGTTTGTGAATAACATTCATAGTATATAATTTATAGAAGAAAATTTTAGAAGTTATGAACATCCCACCAAAGATTGGTCCTACTTCTACACGCATTTCTCCAGTGACAGGAAACTGCTTTTTAAAGTAATCCATTCCATTTTTAAATCTCTTACAGAATGTCCCTCTTTTCACAGAGCTTTGGGCTGTTTTCCTATAGCTTCCACTTATCTGTCCTAATTCCTTCCAGAAAAATAAAGAAGGCAGGTCTCCCTTCCTAAGACAGTCTCTTCCTGTGTACAGAGAGCTCAGGGTCCCAGCTGCTCTAGAGAACGAAGGTCTAGGATGTGGAAGCAACTGCCCACGCTGCGTGCTCAAGGGTAGGAGTAGCTTGGAGCTGCTTCACCTGGCACAGAAACACACACTTCTCACCAGACTATATGAAATGCAGACACAATACGCTTTATGGCAGTGACAGCCAACCTTTTGCAGACGAAAGGCCAAACTGCAACCCAAACCCACTTTTATCACAGAGTGCCAACACTGTAATCAAACCTGAATACTGAGGTTTTAGTCTAGAAAAAAACAACTCCACATTGATGTCTTTTGTCTTGAAAGAAAAACACAATAATGTGCATGCCACAGGTTTGCCACCGCTACTTTATGGGAAAGAATCACCTTGATATGTATATTGTATGCACTAATGTTTTTGCTCAAAGCTAGCGTAGTATACCGGGCTACAAGGTGTCCCAGGAAGCAGTCCCCTTACGTGTTCATACAGTTTCCTCTTAAAGGCTTCCCTCTGCGCTGCCCGCTCACACATGATCTGCAGGGCGCGTTCTGCCACCCCAACCGTCCTCATACAGTGGTGGATTCTGCCGGGGCCCAGGCGGCCTTGGGAGATCTCAAACCCCCTCCCTTCACCTGTGAGAAAGAAAGAACATGAAAACGGTCCATTCCTTCTGTTATTTACACAAACCTTGTAAAGACGATGAGCTGCTCTCAATAAAGATGGCCTTTTGGTAAGGAAAAAACCAGTTCTTGAAGATTCACTATTCATTTATGGGACTGTCGATTGTTTTTTAAAGCCATCCTCACTAAACATTTCAATCAAATTTAGAAATGTTTTTGGAGTGCACACTGCACATAAGCTGCTCACTAGTTACACTGCGGCTAAGGCTTGGGCCCCACCTAGGAATTTAGAAGCCGGAGGGATGAGCACAAGGGCTAGAGAGATGGAGCGACCAAGAAAGGCACAGGAGGGCCGGTGTGTAAACCTCCGCAGCCGCAGCGCTGGGCAGGATCTGCGCTTGTTGGGAAGATGAGGTCAGAAACACAACACATTCATGAAAGGATGGGATGTGAAAATTTCTGTGACGGTCAGGCGGGGGCCAATAAGAGTCCAGTAACACTGTATTTCAAGAACACAGAGTTCAAAGGTATTCATTCTTCTACTCTGTATGTAAGACTTGATGTGAGAAAGTATTAAGGTTTTCTCAAACAGATTGCATCTTGGGAAAAATGCATTGCTCTGAATCAGTTAGCTTTCATATTTAGCTATATTTTTAATTGATGTGATACACAAAACCACATCTAACATGTAAATAAAACCTTACCATTCCATGTAAGAAAAGTCACAAAATGGAAACTGTTTTCTTGATAAATGGAGGAAACAAGAATAGAAAGTATCTAAGAGCCAAACGGTATTTTTTCCAGATTTAATCCTGACACTACTAAGAGACAACACCGAACAATAGTTTTTACCAAGTTTATCTCACCTAGTATCAAATTGGAAGCAGGAACTCGCACTTGATTAAAATGGACCTCAAAGTGTCCTCCGTGTAAATAATCTATAAAATAGAACATAAAATTTTGAAGATTGAAAAAGAGACATATAATTAATCCCCAGGAGGACAAGTACTTCCAGAGCGTAGGCTCTGAGAGACCTGTGTGACGCCATACCTCGGTAGGCCTTAGCCCTAAACAGGCAGCACCCGGAGGGCTGAAAATGTAGCAACTGTTCGAGTTAGGAAAGATTTTATAAACCACCGGACTCAGACGCTTTCTAATTCATTCTCCGGAACCGCAGAGCCATGGGAAAGAACATTGGGTTTCCCAGCTCAACAAGTCTATTGTTTTTCCTTCAAATTTTAATGGGATCTCAAAGGAATTCTGCTTGGGGGGCCAAAGGATTCGATGTTTCAAAACATTGAAAATGAATTACTATTCAAATTTCTTCTTTCATTGTGACGGACAGCAGTGCCCGAGGATGCCGAGGGCCTGCTGGAGGGGCCAGGCAGGCTCAGTGTTGGTGGGAAGCAGAGACAGTGCCATCACTCGGGTGTCGCTCTGCGTTTGCCCCGTTCCACTGGTCACTCTTGAAAATGCGGGTGCTGGGGTCAGCGAGGCCGGGAGCACACACGTTCCCTTCTCTTCAAAGCACCCCTCCTCCTCAGCAGACCCTAAAACAGCCTTGTGCGGGCCCCACCGCTCTGCTGACACAACTCATGACCGGCCTCCCCACAGTCTCTTTTGGCCTTAGGTACACGGAAGTGGACAGATGCTGGTTAATTTTTCACACCGAAAATTCAAAAGTAGGTCCGCAATGGCACCTATGTTCCAAATTCATTTCAGTGTCTTTCAGGAGGCTGCTGTGCGGCCCAACAACTTCCTATGTGTCATCTGCTCTTGCGAGCTACATGTCCCACTGGTCCCTTCACTTAGCCCATCCTAGAGCTGCATTCACAGAAGGTTATGATGTCACACGTTCCACAGAGCTGCATGTTTTATTCTGCTGTTCAAACATATGTATCAGTCACATTCAGCAGGAGAGAGCGAGCCATGGAGAAAAGGAACACGAAATTCAGTCAGCTTTTTCACAGCAGCATCACCTGCCAAGACACTGTAATTTACCTGCTTCCACATTTCTAGTTTTGTTTATTTTCTTCTAGCAACATGTAAGCTACAGAAGGGCAAGAAACTTAGTCTACTGATTTTACTAATGTGTTCCAAGGGCCTCGGACAGTGCTCGGCGCTCCATCAGTCCTTGCTGAGTGGGCTATCTGAAGAGCATGGGCCCAACACACTGTGTGTGGTCGGTAACAAAGTAACCTTGCTTCTTAAAAATTATACCAAGAGAAGAAGAAAGGAAAAGTTTTACACTCAAATAAGTGAAACTCAACTTCTGTTTAACAGCTCTGAGAGATTAATTGAAAAGTTGAACATGGAGACAAAAGTGTAACCCTACTGCGGATTGCCTTGGTTTATTTTACCTGTCTTTTTTATTAGCCCATATTCATGAACAACAGAGGGAAGACGGGCAGCTAGAGTTGCTGTTCCCTGAAAACAACGTGCTCTTTCCCAAACCCTAAACTGAACGAGGGCTATGCGGCGCTACCACCTCTTTATGAGCACCGTCTCCAACTCCACCTGTACAGCAAGAAGGCTGCCAGGGCCCACGGGATTTCCGAGACGACCTCTCTTACACTGAAATACTGTCTGTTCCCCTTCTGCTTGCTAATGGGTGGACGTTTGTATTTCACACTTACCCATGTAGCCAAAAACTGACAAAGGCCTGATTAATTCCACTCCAGGCGTGTCCATTGGAACGAGAATCATGCTGTGTTGTTTGTGTCTAGTGAAAAGAAGAAACAGGAAAAGTGCTGAGAGAAAAAGTGAAGCCCGCGCTCTGCAGAGCTGAAAGATTCCTCTTGTTAGCATGTAGCCACACAGACCCCATCCCGAGTGGGAGCTGTGTAAGGGGCACACTTGGCTCAGGCTGCGATCGGGAACGAACACAGGGATTTGGAAATAGGTGAAAGTTGCTTGGGGTCTCTCACTGCTCAACGGTGGTAACTGGGAAGGTCTGCACAAAACATTTCCAGGCTGTTGCCTTTGACAGAGACATCTAATCCTGTCAGTATCACAGACAAGTCTGAAAAATGTTATAGCTGACCCTCCAATCCAAACAGCTTGACGATTCAGTAACACTTCCAACTGCCAGAAATTCTGTGGGGAAGGGTATGCACAACATTCTCTAAAATGTTTTCCAGATCTCTCTTTTAGCAAAATATCTATGATCCACAAATATTGAATTGCACAGTGTACTTTATATTATTATGATTTGTGAGCTCAAATGTCATAAGTAAATTAAGTGGACGAAAAGAAGGGCTGAACCGATTCTACATAGATTTCCCAATTAGAATGCTTTATTACCTGGACTCAGTAGGGCTTTTAGTTCTTCCCAAAACAACTGCAATTTTGCACTTGGGATCCCTGGCTCCTAAAAGCAGGGGGAAATGAGCAGAATACATTATAAAAGGAAATTTCTCATTTGACATTTCACCCAATCCTTCCAAGTTTGTCTCTGGCAAAAAAACAGATACGAAAATCCTTTGACTTTTTAAATTAATAATGCTTGTTGTGCACCAGTGTGTGTCACCCAAGAACAATGCTCAGGCGAGGACAAGACTGTAACCTGTCAATGGGAACTGCTGCCCACAAATAACCAGTAGTCAAAGAAACACAAAACAGCTGTGACCCTTAGACAGAAAGATGCTGTCCGGTTCCCACCGTTCAGACATCAGCACACTAGGAAGGGTGGGACAGGTATGTCTACTGCAGCTATGTGCCACACATAAGACAAATTATACACAGCTAATAAAATATTTTATCTGTGCACACAGACGAAGAAAAAGACCTGGGTTCTCATTTATTAATTTAGTAAGGGTCAGAAATTTGACAAAATAAAGTATTTCTCATTTTAATGCAAAATTTTATTTAATCTCATTTCAGGAGTTATAAGGATTTCTCCTTAGGAGCTTTGTGCAAAGAAATAGATTTCACGTTTGCCATAAATCTTAAGTACCCGGTTGCTCCAGGAAATTACTATTTAGTTGGTTTTCTGACTACACAGCCGCAAATAGCAGCATAGGACTTACTTCAACATTCACTGCATTTTATGGCCACCTCATATAATATGTATAAAAGAGTCCTTATTAAGAGACATACTGAATGTGGTAAGGAAATGATGCACTGTCTGGATTTATTTAAAAACCAGAGCACCATTGTAGCTTTCGTAGCATTTTCAGTCTAACTTAAGAGGTACTACAGTGTGATAGGAAAATACAGTGTATATTTAAATTTTTAAAACTGTATTACAGCAAAAGGCACGTCGCCATTAATTTCCGTCAGAATGCTCGCCCTCACTCTGCTTGCATTCACACCTTGTTCTTACGGCTTCCTGAAATGGTTCAGGGAGGTCGTCTCTACATCTTTAGTGCTGTTAGGGCTGCTTCGGTCACCTGAATCAGTTCAAAACGTTTATCTTCCAAGTCATTTTGCCTTGGGACGAGCCCGCAGCGCTGTGGTGCCCGGGCAGCGAGTAAGGTGGCTGCGCGTGCGCACTGTCCTAGAGGCCGCTCTGTGGGCGGCACTCGGCGACAGCACCGCGAATTTCTGACCCCACCCCACGAAGGCATCGCTCGGGACTTGTAGAACTGCCCGAGGAACGTGGCAGGAAGGAGAGTGAGAGTGCTCAAGGTGAGGCAGAGCACCTCCGAGAGGATCAATGACGGCGCGTCTTGCACTCGAACTTTTGAAAACACTTCCTGTATTTTTGATCACCCCTTATAAACAGAGAAAACTATGCAATGGAAATAACCCAGAATTTCCTACATAGAATTCCGTGCAAGTAATTCTGAACTCTGGTCCAAAGCCCCCTTTTTCTAATACTCAGAACACATCAATTTTTTTCCTAATATTTTCTAACATCATGCTTGCCTTGTTCTACCATGGGAAAACGGTTACTGCATCTTTAAATACACAAACAATAGATTTCAGAAAGCAGGTAAATTTTGAAGAAATGCAAAAAACAAGGCAAATGATTCTTTAATTCTGCTTTGCTTAGTCTAATATGGAGAACAATTCAGACTGTAAAACCTGAAACATCTAACTGGGCTCTTTTTATGATAGTTACATAAGGGAAAAAAGGGTGAATGAATGAACAGTTTATAAAATTCAAAACATTTTTGCTTAACCTTGATGTTTCAGAAAAATGAGAGAAAAAACCTCGTATAAATACATCATCTCTTTTCAGCTATAAGCAGAATTTGGCAGGTACACCCTTCTATTCCAGAGAAGTTTTGCTTTTGTACACTATTTTAGTAAGTGAACGGATGTAAAATGTCAGAAATAAAATATATGCGAGGAAATATATGTAGTCCAGAGAACATTTCAACGTATCTGTTACAGGCCTTTGTGAATGCAAACAAGTGCCATGGATAAAAATGGCTTTGTTTTTAATCCAGACTCTGGAATTTCAAGACTATTCGAGGGCCAAGATTAAACCAGGCTGAAAGTTGTATCTTCCTGATATTCTCTGCTAATGAACGTTAACTTCCAAGGTTCTTAAAAATCACATGGTTGGCCGGGCATGGTGGCACATGCCTGTAATCCCAGCGCTTGGGAGGCTGACGCAGGAGGATCCCTGTGAGTTTGAAGCCAGCCTGGGCTACAAAGTGAGCTGAAGGTCAACATGAACTGCATAGCGTGACCCTGTCTCAAAAAGACAAAAAAAAAAAAAAAAAAATCCCACATGGTTATCCAAGTCATTTCCTAACAAAAGGAAAGAGGACAACGGGAGGACACACATGAGCACCGCGTAGGGATGTAGCCCGAAGCACCTCAGAAGGTGATGGGGGTGATGACGTCAATATAAAGCACAGTTTGCCATCCACAAAGCCTCGGCCTGTACTTGAGCCAACACTGGATTTCTGGGGTAAAATACTTAAACTTCTGTTGGGTATAAATTGAATATTAACAATTTAAAGTGGAATAAAAGTATCACTAGTTAATTACTATTTCATAATAAACTTTCAAGTTACAAGAAATGTTTATCATACAACCAATGGTTAAGGGAAAAATCCCAGGCATGTATTAGTTTGAGGGAGAAAATACCTTTTGACAGTCACTGAAGTTGCCTGCAGAAAAGCTTACATCTAAATAATAAATATTCAGTAAATGTTACATGCTCCTGCATCATAGAATATGCCCGAGTCAAAAAATTCCCAGTAGTTTGATGTGATGGCACGTGCCTGTCCTAGAACTCTGTGTGGCTGAGGCCGGGAGACTGTGAGTTCAAAATCAGCTTGAGCAACTTAGTGACTTAGTAAGACTAGGTCTCAATTTTAAAAAATAAAAATCAAAAGGTCATTGATATAGGTCATTGTGAAGACCCCCAGTAATAAAAAAAAAAAAAACATAGATTAGAGCTGAAATTTTTAAAAGATTAAATAATTAAAATATAAAAAGAAAAATAGTTAATATTTATCAAATCTCTATATGGAAAAGTATTTTAAACTTTAAAGGAAATGATCAGGAGCTGGGGATATAGCTCAGTGGAATAAGCACCTGCCTAGCAAGCGCAGGGTCCTGAGTTCAATCCCCAGTACCGCCAAAAAAAAAATAAAATAAAATAAAATAAAGGAAATGATCAATGTATCTACGTAAAACTGCTATACATTAAAAAATAAAAGCAAAAGAAGGAAAACTATTTCAACATTTGTGGTAAAATATTTAGAATACTTATATCCTCAAAATATAAAGAATACTTGGAAATCAATGTAAAGACAAGGAAAGAACAAATTTGCAAAATGAAGAAATAATAATTAATGCCTAGTGATCCATTTCTGGAACATAAATGAAATGTGTTCTCTTCAAATTCTTGTTCCTTGAATTTTTCTAGGTAACATATATATATCCCAAGCAAAAATTCAAAACAATTTCAATCTTTGGCATAGATGGGTTAAAGAGATTTTTGAAGTATTTCACTTTAATGCTAATGGAATAAATGTAGAATAAAATAATAGTGGAATACCAGGCAAAGGTAATATTCAGCAGCAGCTCACATTACTTCACACAGGGTTGGAAAAGTAAAGCAGATGCTGCAGGTCACTGCTTCTCAGCCTTTTGGCTAAGATCAAGGGTGCAAAGCAACATGTTGGCAAAACATATTCTACTAGCAAGGTTTTAGGGAAACAGGCCTCGTACGTGACTGGCGGGAGAGAGATACCCTTCCTGTCCAGTACAATTTGGATAGGAATATCACCAGAACTACAAGCGTATGCAGTGCTGCACCCATCCATCCACTTCTGGATTTCTCTAGGAACATGATTCTTTAATTCTGCTTTGCTTAGTCTAATATGGAGAACAATTCAGACTGTAAAACCTGAAACATCTAACTTGGCTCTTTTTATGATCATTACATAAGGGAATGTAATAAGGGCTCATTTCAGGGCTGAGAACATGCCTCAGCGGGAGAGCACTTGCCTCACATGCGTAAGGACCTGGGTTCAAACAATTCAGGAAACAACAACAAAAAACAAAAACAAAACAAGGGCTGGGGGCCTCGCTCAGCGGCACAAGTGCCTGCCTGGCAAGTGTAAGGTCCTGCGTCTGATTACCGGTACCAAGCCCCCCCAAAAACAACAAAATAAAAACAAAGTGAAAAAAACTAACTGGGAGTCAACATGAAATATGGCAGTTCTGTATGAAATAACAGATGCATGAGATTATTAACTGCAGTAATATTGTTTGTATTTGCATAGAATTGGACATAAACCAATGTCCACCAATAAGAGACTATTGAAGTCTAATGTGGTATGTCTCAATAATGAAACTCTTCTAAAATAAATAAGGACACTTTTCATGCAACAACATGGAGGAACTCTCAGATTATTATTCAGTGTGAACAGTATGAACACTATTTTTGGTGTAAGAAAAAAAGGATGATGATATATGGTTAGTCATATGTTTCAAAATGATTTTGTGAGATTAAATTCATTTTGACACTATCTACAGAAATGCTCTCCATGATATTTTTATAATAATATGTTGGAAATAATCTAAAAATCCAGTTATAGGAAAACAATAAACCAAATTATGATAAACCTTACAATAAAATATTCTTTAGCTACTGAAAATGCCATTTAGAGTTTAAAATAATCACACTTTAAGCAACAATGTGCTGTAAAAATTGGTACAATCTCAATTCAACACAAGATGGATACTATGGAGAAATGATATCGTTCTCTAAGCTGTGTCCATTGCATGCCTTGGTATCAGTGATATTCACAGTGACACGTAGCATGTAATTAATCAAACATCTGTCACTGCTAACACTGCAAGAGGAAACATGAGAACTGGATGTGAGGAGAAAGATTCTTTAGGAAAAGGACACTGTTAGGTTAAGGCAGGAAATCATTTTGATATTACATTTATAGAAAACTGGACTTACAATGACTCAGTTCTTAGGCCTACGGAAAGAAGTAGAAGAGAGGTACAGAAACAGGGCGCCAAGGAAACAGCAAGTCAGTACTTTAAAAAGCTGCCCAAGGGAAGTGGTGCTTCAACCTGTCCTCTAAAGCTACACAACCTTCATAGTTTGCAAACTTTCCCTTTTACCACCCACTGTCTTAGTTCTGTGTGGAGAAGAGGAACAGAAAAAATACAGCGACAGCGCCAGTTGCACCACGACTTGGACACGGGCAGAGCTCCCCTTGTGACGGCAGCAGCAGCAGCTCAGCGCAGTCCTGGCCGCTCTCTGAGCCCTGAGGGCTGGGCTGGTGTTTGTGTGATAAAGAATACTTGCAAATTCAAAAGATGTAAAGATTACAAGATGGGAGCCCAGTTAATAAGAAAGCATGTGGTTGTGTGGGGCAAGGCCGGCAAGGGAAAGGAATGATACTTTGAAGTATCTATAAAATAGTTTTAAGACTCTACAATAGATGGCATCATGGAATACTAAAAATGTGGAAGAGATTGCATGATAAAACGGAAAGTCTAAAACTAAAGATGTGAAATCAAAGTTTCAACTCCAGTACGAACCTTATCTATCTGGGGAGGCATACGTTACTTAAACATTGATTTGTTGATTCATATACTTATCATTCAGTAAACAGACACCGTGAGTTAAAATTCCAAGGTAAATACTGAGAATGCAGCGGGGCACAAGAGAGTGATGGAAGACAGAAAAAAATTACAAGCAGTAACAATAGAGGTGGTATTACAAGAGGGAAGGAAGAGATGGTGTTGTCTGATCTAATTTGGGAGGATTATGGAAGGCTTCCTGGAGTAATTAACATGAAGGTCAGACCTGTATCTGACCCTGAACAGGAGTTAGGAACCGGAAGTGAGTGGGAATAGTAATTACTCTTCCTAGGTGGGAACAGGAATATGTGCCATTCTGCACTGTACGCTGCACAGCTATACTGGTGATTATGGAGGCTGTAGTTAAAGATCGGTCATTAAAGAAATACAGCATCAAAGACAGATAAAATGGTATAATAAAAGGCACAGGAAGATTTTTATTAATTCAAAATATTTATTGAGCACCTCTTGTGTTCCAGGCTTAGAATACATCAGTGAATGCGCCTGATCTGATGAAGTTTATATTTTAATACTGGGTGACAGAAAAGAGGCAGCAGTGTAAATCTAAATGACACAATATAAAGGATATGGAACATCAGAACATGATAAATGCCATGTGGAAGACCAGGCGGGCGGTGGGTATTTAAACCGAGTACTCAGGGACTGCCTGAGTGACAGGTGGCGCGGGGGCACACACTTGCGAGAGAAAAGGGAGTAGAGCTTATAAGCATCAAGAGCAAGCGCCTTCCCCGCAGATGGCAGCCCACACGGAAAGCCAAGTGGGGCTGTGCCTGGGGTGCTCTGAAACAGCAAGGAGACGGCTGCGGCAGGCACAGGAGTAATGTGAAATCAGGTCAGAGGCAGGGAGAGAGGGGAAGGACAGACCTCGTGGGACCTTGTGGGCTGCTGTAAGAATTTAGTGAAAGGTTATTTATTTTCTCCAGCCCAATATACAGATGATCAAGACAAGTAAGGGATAAGAGAATGGGAAAGACCAGGTAGTGCAGCTAACACAGTGATAAAAATGGGAAGAGCAAGGTCCTTCTCCAGGCAGTAAGAGGTTGGAAGGATGGTCCCTCAGGGCAGGAAGAGAGGCCTCCTAGAGAAAGTGCTAGACCCTGCTCAGCAGGGCCAATCACGCCCACCTCTCAGCAACTTGGCATATGTGACTTGACTTTGATAGCTTGAAATTGGCCGTGATAGGACTATCTGCGCCATGAACCATGGCAGTGGCTACAAATCTGGGTGCTGGGCTGATTTAAAGATGCCCTGGTGCTGAGGGGGACAAACTGGCTCAGACATACCCTGCACTGCGGGAGGATAAAGAGGATGCAGGCGAGCCAGGAGGGGCCCAGTCGGCTGAGGGAAGTGGCCCGGGTCCAAAATAACTTCTGCAGGTGGAGAGGAGGCGGCCTTGCGTGAGAAAGTAAGTAAGGCGACAGCCATGCAAATGTGAAGAGTGAGGTGCACGGGACCCCAGCCCACGTCCCCTAAGGTCTCTTCTTTCTTTTTCATTTGCCTAAACAGCCTCCCAGGCAGCAGCCTTTGGAAGGTTTGTATTTTGATCTTTGGCCAGAAGGGTTATAGGAATGCAAGAGAGTTTAAAGCCAAGGAGAAAGGCTCAGGTGAGGGCACAGGGAAGAGCACAGAGGTGCCGGAAGCCTAGCAGCTTAAGTAAAATATTAAGTTATACGTCATGAAATGATCCATAATTTCATCTTTGATAATTTAGTCTTTAAAAAGATAATCTTCTGAGTTAAAATTTTTGCTTTATTTCCTAAACAAACTAACCTGGGAGAGTATTTGTCTAAGTGCTGCCGAGTGCGTGCCTGGCTGCCTGCGCGCCCCTGGGAGATCGGGTTCTGCCTTAGCAGTCAGCCAGTGGCTCAGCTGCAGGCTTTTTCTTGTTCTCTTCTGCTCAGCGGAAACTTTGAAAGTTCTGTGGTTTTGGAAACAAGCTGGAATTCTTTCAAACGTGTATCCTAGGATACTTAAAAACTTAGATGTAACTTCACAGGGTGGTTTTGCATAAAGTAAAATCTCGTGTGCTCACAAGGTTAAATTTCAGGAAAGTCCTCTGGATCCAGCGTGAAGGCGGAGTGTAAAACGAAAACAAAAGTAGCAGCCTGAGTTGGAGGAGTCATTCGATTTTCCTCTCTGCACTCAAGACTGCCTCTCTCTGCCGGCTGCAAACAGGTTGGTTGTTCTTTTCTCCTTTTGACTCAGATAAAATATTTTTAAAGCCCCAAGATTTTGTATTTTTACCCATATAGTGGAAGATTTGATGCATGAAAGTTTAAACATTTTCATGCACAAAAAGAACTACTTAAAAACAGCTGTATATTTCAACCTTAAAATGAATATCTGAATAGAGCATGAAAATATTATTTTCAATACCATTACTTGTTTGTAAAACTTTGTGAATGAGGAAACAGGTTTTGCTCTATGACTTTTTTGCTTTTTAAAATTAAAAAAACTTTTTTTTACTTTTCTGCTTAATTCAAGCACTTAAATGTATTTCCATATATCTGCCAGGAGGATCTTTTCTGCAGGCAATTTCCATTCCTATTCTTATTTACTGACTTTTTAGTATGGTTATTATTTCAAAATATTCTTTCTCAATATCATACATTATTTGGCCATATTATTCTTTATCACCAGGTTCAAGATTCCTGTCATGAAACAAAGTTCATGTTGTGTTAATAATTAATTCATAAAACATATGAAGATCACGGTAATCTTTTGGCTTGGATTTTTTCAAGTACTTTAATGCCAGACTGGTCATTTTAAACTGCTGGTGCTCGGTTTTTATATAAGGAAGGCAATCTTCTTTTAGTGCTTTTCCTTAAGGGACAACCTTGACTCTGCTTTACTCATTCTAAAAAGGCTGATCCCTAATGAATGCAGTCGTTATGTACTACAAACGCGTACCAAGGAAAATGGGAAAAATTAGAAAAAGAGTAAAAACACAGGGCCAGGGATGTAGCTCCAGTGGCACAGCACCTGTCTGGCCAGTGTGAAGTTGCGAGTTCGATTCTGATACAGAAGAAAAGAAAAGTTAAAAAAGCAAAAAGCTAGCAACTTTAAGACATTTCCTTTGAAAATGAACCATGTAAGTTAACACATTTGAAAATATTATTTTCATGACTGACCCTATAAGTTACTTGAGATTCTTCAAAGAACAAAATAAACCAAAGGAGATAGAAACCCTAAGGAAAAAACCCCTCAGCTATATAATAAAAATGCTGAGAGTCATAACGTGCACTGCGAAGCCTGGGCCTTCTGTGCACGCTGATCATAGTACTGTGCGTGCTGTTAGCAGCACAGCTCAATAATTTAACAGAGAGGTACGAGGGTCCTAGGATGTCATCCATACTAGAGTAACAGTTTCATACCTGTTGGCAAAACCTTCAGTTTGACAAATGCTTACTGACCAGCTAGTGTGTGTCAGGCATGCTAATAAGCTTTAATTACAGTCACAAATTAAACAGGTCACCGTTTGGGGAATCTGGAGCCTAGAGGGACAGGCAATGGGGCAAACACATCTTTCTCATAGGGCGGGGACTATTCTCTGAAGGCATGTGCGGGATCAGGGAGCCCTGAGGGAGGGGAGATCAGGTCCATTGAGTAGCAGTGCGCTCTTCAGGGGTGCGATGTGAGACAGTGAAGAAAGAGTGGGATGAGCAACACGAGGGCATAAGCATAACAGGGTGTGTGTTTGGAAGTCAGTGCGGGGCACAAGGTGGGGGGGCCAGCAGCCATGGGGGAGACCACAGCACACAGGGGGATCTGGGGGGACTGTGTCTTCCAGGGGAGGCAATATGTCTTCCAGGTGGGAGCTGCCAGGGCACTGGCAGATTGGCAATCTAGAAATAGAACACTGGTAGCAATAAGAAAAATGTTTCTCAAAAGGAGGTGGTGAGGAGGCGTAACGACAGGGTGTCAGCTGCAGCGGACCAGGGAGACACGTGAGAGGCCAACTGCGCAGAGGACTCCAGAGTGCAGGTGGGAGAGGGAGACAGACCTAAGACCCGTCTGGAAGGCCCAGTCAGCGCTTACGGGCTGAATGGGAGGCAGAGGTGAAGGCAGGAGAGAAGCCAAGGAGCCCAGAGGGGCTGGAGGGGCTACAGGGACACTGCGCGCAGCGCAGGAGGCTCAGAGTCTGGAGGAAGGCTGAGTAGGGGAGGTCCTGTTTTATAAAAGACAATGAGTGAAGTTTGGTACAAATAATTTAATGAATTTAAATTAAGTTTATAAATTAATAACAGAAATAAAAGCAGAATTTTAGAAATTACTAACTTTAATTATTAAATTATTAACTTATTTTGATGTTTGAATTTACTGTATTGCAGATATACCCTGTAAGATTCCCTAAGGCATACATGTTAAAATTAGCACATTTTAAAATTCCCTTTAGTCGAAATCTGATTAAATTTACGTATCTCAGAAAGTACATTTGCATAAAAGTCTTCAGTGTGACTCAGGACTTAAGGATGAAGAGAGTCTCCAGAGCTACTGTCCACCCTTGCTGTGGAATCCTGGCGCTGCACACAGACCTGTACGAACACACGGCGGGTCACTAATCTTAGAGACACAGTCCAGCGTGGCTCTCACTAAAGCTTTTCAAAGAGTGGAGACTCAGGCTCACACAGGCTACAGCAACCACACCTGTTCTCTAGGGAAAGAGCAAAACACACGCTAGGCAAAAGCTGCCTCCCTGTAAGCAACAGTAAGCTGGTATCTTGTGTGCTTTTTGTCCTCCAGATCAGCCATGGCCTTGGAGCAGAACCAGTCAGCGGATTACTACTACGAGGAGCACGAACTGAACAGCACGCATGACTACAGTCAGTACGAGGTGATCTGCGTGAAGGAAGAGGTCAGAAAGTTTACGAAAGTTTTCCTCCCTGCCTTCTTCGCAGTCGCCTTTATCACTGGGCTCGCAGGCAACTCTGTGGTCGTGGCCATTTATGCCTATTACAAGAAGCAGAGAACCAAGACAGACGTGTACATCCTGAATTTGGCTGTGGCTGACCTACTCCTCCTGTTCACCCTGCCTTTCTGGGCCGTCAATGCAGTTCACGGCTGGGTGTTAGGGAAAATGATGTGCAAAGTAACCTCGGCCTTGTACACAGTAAACTTTGTCTCGGGAATGCAGTTCCTGGCTTGTATCAGTGTAGACAGATACTGGGCAGTCACTAAGGCCCCCAGCCAGGCAGGAGTGGGAAGACCTTGCTGGGTCACTTGCTCCTGTGTCTGGATGGCTGCCATCCTGCTGAGTATCCCCCAGCTGGTGTTTAACACGGTGAATGACACCAGCAGGTGCATCCCCATCTTTCCCCGCCACCTGGGAACATCAATGAAAGCATCCATTCAAATGCTGGAAATCTGCCTCGGATTTGTGGTTCCCTTCCTTATTATGGGGGTGTGCTACTCTATCACAGCACGCGCGCTCCTGCAGATGCCCAACATTAAAAAGTCTCGGCCCCTCAAAGTTCTGCTCACAGTGGTGATAGTTTTCATTGTCACTCAGCTGCCTTATAACGTTGTCAAGTTCTGCCAGGCCATAGACATTATCTACGGCCTGATCACAGACTGCGACGTGAGCAAGCGCGTGGATGTCGCCATCCAAGTCACAGAGAGCATCGCACTCTTCCACAGCTGCCTCAACCCGATCCTCTATGTGTTCATGGGAGCCTCTTTTAAAAACTATATTATGAAAGTGGCCAAGAAGTATGGATCCTGGAGAAGACAGAGACAAAATACAGAGGAGATTCCTTTTGATTCAGAGGGTCCTACGGAGCCAACAGGTTCTTTCACCATTTAAATGCAACATTGCTCTGCCTTCTGCTTGGATGGCCCTGAATGATGCCTCTTCAGATAAAGCATGTGCATTACTCTGAAGCTCAATATCAAACACTGTTTTTGCAATTTATCACAAAGCAGCAGCTGTGGGGAGGGAGAAGGAGGACAGAAGTCAAGAAGAGGGAACAGTAAACATACGAAACACGAAAGTCAAACGTGACAGTATAGGACAGTGTTAGTGACAGGCACGTGCCAAAGCTCTGTGCTCCAGAGAGGAAGGGCCTGGCGGGTGAAGGAGTAGTTTAGCATCTTGATTACAGCAGTCGTTACACAAGTCTACACATGTGATGTACTGTTTCAGAATCTGACAAACACATTATACCAATTGCAACCAGCAGGTCCACCCACGGAGGAAGGATACCCAGGATGACCCTGTGCTGTCTTTATAACTCCCTGGGACTTCATAATAATTTCAAAATAAAGTAAGTTTTTAAAAAGATTTGCAATTAGTTAGGCAATCTCAAACCTACTCATAGAGGTGCTTATATTAAGAAGAATGTTAATTATTTTTAAATTTCTAAATTGTAATATAAGAAAAAAACTTCTCCGCATAATTTTAGAACTTGAATAATTATACAGCAAAAGTGAATCTTTTTTGCTATTTCTTCATTTGTAAGTAATTTTATAAAATTCCAGAAAGAATAACAACCAACCAAAAAACAAACAAAAAACCATAAGCTTTTCTGGCACTTTTATACATTCCTGTTAAGTTCCTCAACACAGAGCTTGCTTATGATGTCAAATTCATTTAGTAGTAACTAACTATCTTAATAAACAGTACGTTTCTGATGTATATTCAAGGAGTAATCATCATGTTAGAATAACATGAGTTCAAGTTGTTTTAACTTCCCAAAGCTATAAAATACGTGTCTACTGGTGAGAGTTGGCCAACAGATGTTATCCTATGTATAAAATTTCTTATTTTTCATTTCAACACTTAGACTTTTAACTAATAAAAATATATACCACAAATTATTATTATTGTTATTTCACGCCAAGGCCTTGTGCGTGCTGAGCATGAGCTGTATTGCTGAGCTGCACCCTCACCTCGCAGCAAATTAGTTTTAATAATGTGTTGGGCCTATGTTTTTACAATTATTTTTCCTCTACTTCTAAAACCGAGCACGCTTTCAAAGGCACAATTTAAAGAATTATGATCATGAAACTAATAACTGTGAATCATAGCATTGTTCTGCTGAGGCTCGATCTGCTGAATGAAAAATCTGCCCTGAACACTTACCACTGCTCCACCATTTCTTGCCATTAACTACATAGCTATCTCCATCTCGTTCAATGCTGCATTCAATGTTTGTGGCATCACTTGAAGCTACGTCAGGCTCTATAAATAAACAAAGGTTGAATTTATAGGCAGGCAGACACTATTGTGCGAAAGAGGCTGAGATTCAGCAATGCAGATCGAGGACCTAGGTACCCTTATCTTCTCTGGTCCTCCCCTAACCCATACATTGTAGGTATTCAGTGAATACTCAGTGGGAGAATAAACGAAGGAATGAAGTCTGTGGAATACTGGGGAGCGGTATTCTGAACTGTGTCCTAGCTCACGATCTGACATCTGACTCAGAACACAAGTCACACAGTCATTTCTCTGAACATCAAACAGATTAAAATGTTGTCCTTTACTTCTCACAGTGAAGTCTGTACTAAATATTGGCACGTCACGTCTCCCCACTGCACAGTTTACAGTCTTAAACCATTTCTCACTGCGCCTTGCAATATCCATTGGGGATGCAGTCCTCAGTTTATACACCTTGCATTCGTTGTAGTCTGCTCAACACTGAAGCTCTCCAGGAAGTTTTTTTTTTTTTTTTAAATAACTGCTTTATGGCATTTAAGAACTAAATAGTTCTTATAGTATCTGCACTTATTAATATGTTACTCTTTTAAATGGGTCCTTCAGATAGTTCATGTATTCTATTTCTGAAATGTGAGACTTTTTTGGAGAAAGGGCACTCTATTTATTTTGTGACCCACAGTTAAAGAATACATTATACTGCAGGTGTTCACAATGATGCCTGTTACTGAGTTAAATGAAAGCCAGCTTTCTTCTTCTAACTTGCTACAGAAAACGAACTCTGGCTGTCATTAAAAGCACTCCAGAATTCTGCCCAAACAGCACACAGTTTAATTCTATACTCAGTCATAAAATGATAATGACTATTGTCTTTTAAAGAATGGTTAATTACTGTTTTCTATGTACAAATTGTAACAAAGCCACTGTTATTGTTTCCCAGGGTTTTTTTCCCACATGATTATAATCTGAGCCATGTGTCCCAATGGTTACAGTTCTGGCTTTCTAGACCTATGGAAGAGTTGAGTGTTTTATATCACTATAAAATTATCCCAAAGATGAATACCTCATACATGAGTAAAAATATTCTTAAATATCTAATGAGCAATTTAAAAAATGTAAGTTAAAAGATTACGAGCCTAGGTTTATTCTGCTGCTAAGGTTAAAGCAGGCTACCAGAAACATCATCCGATATGCTCCCACAGAGGACAAGTTTATTCTGCACATTTAAAAATGCTAGAATTTAAAACTAGGCTCAGAGAAACATTGACACGTCCGGCCCTAGGCAAATGTGAGTGAAGCACAGAGCCACCCCCCGACGCTTCCACAGCTCATCTGTGAGTTCAGGATGAGGGATCACACGGCAGGGGGATCTGCCTTTACCCGTCATACAGAAGGCAGAGGTGATGTCCCCTCGAAGAAGAGGCTCCAGCCACTGCTGCTTCTGCTCCTCGCTGCCATACAGGTGCAGCACCTCCATGTTCCCCGTGTCTGCACATAAGGAGAAAAACTGAGTTTTTTACATGTAAGTTGACCACTGTGAAACCCACAACTTACTCAGATGACACAGGCAGGCATCTTTTAAGAAACTGCTTACTGACAAAATGTTCTGACACATGCAAGTCTCCAAGTCATTCACAAGCAGATGCGTGCCTATGAGCCACTCTGCAGGAATCTTCAACCCAGCCCGAAACACCTCCCTCCTCTGAGCTCCCACAGCACCGTTGTCTTTTTGCCTCTTACGTCACTCTGCTTTTGTGCAAGACAGACCACCTGGCAGAGTCCTAGTCCTCCCTCAAGCAGGTAAACACAGAATCCCAGAATCCCTGCCTGAGGCAGAAAACAGCAGTGATAATTCCAAAGACCCATGCTTTTCAGTACAGGACGCACTATGGTATCTTTCTCAGCTAGAAAGAATGTTTTGTATTTGCCATCAACAAAATACTCCACATGCCTCTCTGATTTCCACTGCTATCCAAATTTCTAAAACTGCTGTCTAAAGCCCCTCCCTTGCACACTGATTCCTTTGGATTTGAGGAAACACACTTCAGTATCATCTATTATCATGATGGTGAGGATAGCTGTGAAATGCCTATGAGAATTGTTAACTTTAACTAAACGCCAAATGTATTTGTGCTCAGTTAAGACACTCTTAACAGAACCAATTTTTTATCAAGAAGCACCAAATTCCTGATAGATGAACACAAACCATATTTTTTAAGTGAGAGAGAAAAGAAGTCTGTTTGCTCTTTGCTTGTTTTATACTCAGTTTTTTTATTACATTAACTACTGAATAAGTTTCCAAAATTATCAGTTTATTCTGAGAAGCTCACAAAGTTATAATTTATTTTTGTGGTATTTGGGATCGAACTCAGGACCTTGTGCTTGCCAAGCAGGCACTTGTGCCACTGAGCTATTAAAGCTATAATTTATGAGTGGGTAAAATAAACCCAGATAATTTTATAAAATAATTTTCCCCACTTAAAAAAATTAGCCCAAAATCTGTAAAATTTTCCAGGAATAGATTTGAGGTTGAAATTACCTTTTAAAATTAGTAGTACATGACTTACTAAAGGTGGAATAAAAAAGAAAAAATTAGAAGACTATGTTTTCCACAAGCTTTTTAACTACAGCATTTGGGAAATGATTTGGGTAAGTTACATAGAAGCTAATCTTGTATATTTAAAAAACTTCCTAAAGTATTTCAACAGCCCCGATTAGATTTCCTCCCTTATCTGTTTTGGAAATGCTCCCAAACACAATGTTCAAGGCCTTCATGAAGATATCTCCACCACTAGAAGAAAACTCTTACTGTTACACTTCCAGTTTTACATGGCTTATTTGGTTAAGAGAGTTGCTAATAAGTCCTTAGTCAAAGAAAATGTGTTTCCTTGCCCATTTACAATGTTCCAACAATCTTGCAGTATCATTTGAATGGTGAACTGACAGACTCATGAAATGCTGCTCCAAGGAAAACGTCCGTGACCACCTAGTGACAGGTGTGCTCACAGGCCACATGGGAAAATGGTAGGAGAGCTGCACCTGGAAGTAAGTCTTCTACAGAATTATTTGTCTTGTTGTGCTCCATTAGTGTAATTATGACTAATCTAATAATATGGACAGCGTCCTCTAAAAATGAAAATAGAATAAAATAAAACAAAACACATTCAATCAAATTCGGTGGAAAAAAAATTCAGTGGAAAACATATGAATGCACTACATGTAACAAGGCAAAGTGTTATTTCAGGAACTCTTTCAGTAATAAATATCAGGCATATCCAGCCAGCCACCCATCCATCCATCCATGTATCCAGAAACACACACAAACACTACATATGCTACATACTGGGTCACAATAAAATATATTTCTTACTATGAAAAACAATAAAATAAACTAGAACACTACCTGTTTATTTCCCTTTCTACATGTTACCGACATAGTTTCTTGTATTCGCTTCACACGGTTGAAACGAAATCTTTAGAAGCTCCACCAGACAAAGTTTTTACAAAACATTACAAGCAGTAATTTGATGCCCTCAGTGCTTAGAAAGGGAATTATGTCAGGGACAATTTTATCTTCATCAGAAGTCTATGAAATATCAGAATAGAGGCAAAGAAATGAGGATCCAGTATGAAGCTACTTTGCTAAATTCAGACTGTTTTCTCTCTGAAGTCCAAAAGAGTTGCACATAACTCTTCTTGGCAGCTTAACAGTGCATTAACTTTTGGCGAGAGCCACAGAATTACCAGCCTGTAATAAGCACAAAAAGCAGCACTGATGCCCAACTTCTGCAGGGACATTAGAGGATATGATACCATAATTCATCCTATTACAAATCCTCAGCCAGTAGCTGCTCCTTAACTTGTATCATCCAAACAACCAGTGACTTGAGAGGAGAGAAGGCCCTGCAAGGGTCCAGCCTAGATACACTGTATCTCAATCTGTGGGATGCGGCCTAGGAATCTGGAGTTTTCTAAAGCTTCTTAAGCAGTTCTGCCAACCCAGGTTTGAAAACACTTCCTGTAGATGACATTCCAGGTTTACCCTCCTTCTCCCATCTTTCCGATTTTTTACGTGTCCTTGGAGGCACCCTTGACTCCTCCATCAACACCTTGTATCCAATCAAGATCTCCTCTTGGATCTGCCTGCAAAATAGCTTTAAAATCTTTCTACTTCTCAGCCCTTACAGGGCTGAATCGCCATTAACTGTTAGCAGAGTAACCGAAACGATTTCCTGCTTCCCACTCTCCCCCATTTTTTCAGTTCTCAGCTCAGCAGCCCAAGCGCTCCTTTTAAAACTGAGGCTGGATCTTGTACTGCTCTGCTCCAAATCCCTACTGGCTCCTCATACTCCTGAAGGGAGAGCCCCTTCCCTAGCCCCTCGCCACCCGACCTAGGAGGCCTTCTCTCTTTAATCTCTTCTACTATTCTCCGGGCACACCGGCTCCCTTAGCTACTCCTGGCACGCACACACCAATCATATTCTTCCCTTACAGCAGCGGGGGCCAGACCTATGACACAGACAAAAGATGTTAATGCAGAGTTGTTTTTCTCAGCTAAAACCTCAGTGCTGTACCCGTGTTTAGTGCCAGTGCAGTACTTGGCGCTCAGTAAGGGGATTGGGGTTGCAGTTTGACACTCAGTCTTTTTGGCACTCATCACTGCCTCAGGGTCTTTGAACTTCCTCTTCCTTCTGCTATGGAACTGTCCCCCAGATACCAGCCTAGCTAAGTCAGTCAGGTCCTTTCATCAAATGCCATTTTATCAGACAAGATCGGGTGCGTTCAGGGTGGTATAGCCATAGACGAATGCCATTTTATCAATGAGGTCAATCTTGACCGCTTTATTTTTATTTTTATTTATTTATTTTTTATTATTTTAAAAGTAAAAGAACAAAAACATATTAACAGACACAAAGTAGCATAAGAAATAGTACAATCAAAACTGATTTACAGACAAGGTGACACGGACTCAACAATGGTTGTTGCTTTACCTATTGATAACTTTGAAGTGTATATTCATGAACACAGATACAGACATGCAAAATTGTGATATGATGTTTTCAGATCTTCTGGGAAAATACCCAGAAGGGGAATAGCTGGTTTGAATGGAACCTCTAGATTTAGTTTGCGGAGAAATCTCCAAACGGCTCTCCACAGCGGTTGCACCAGTCTGCATTCCCACCAGCAGTGTAATAGAGTCCCTATTTCTCCACAGCCTCGCCAGCATCTGTTATTGGATGATTTTTTCATACTGGCCAGTCTTACTGGGGTGAGATGAAATCTCAATGTTGTTTTTATTTGCATTTCTCAAATGACTAAGGATGTGGAACATTTTCTCATATATTTATTTGCCATTTGTATTTCTTTA
>PVLD010002284.1:39610-170591 GCA_004027595.1 Dinomys branickii
TGGGTCTTTGAATTTGGACAGGTACATGTTTTTTAATTCTTTGTATGTTCTAGATAGAAGTCCTTTGTCTGAGGGACAGCCAGCTAGGATTTTTTCCCAATTTGTGGGTTTTCTTTTTACTTTGCTGGTGATTTCTTTAGATGTACAAAAACTTTTCAGTAGGATGAGGTCCCAATTATTGATTCTTTGAAGTGTTTCCTTTGCAGTTTCATTTTTGTTCATGAACTCTCTGCCTACTCCTATGTCTTCAAGATTTTTTACCTACTTTCTCTTTCAATAGATTTAGACTTTCTGTTTTAATGTTGAGGTCTGTGATCCATTTTGACCTGAGTTTGGTGCATGGTGATAGACTGGGGTCTATTTTCAGTTTTCGGCAAGAGGCAAGCCAGCTTTTCCAGCACCATTTATTAAACAGCTCTTCTTTTTTCCAGTGAGTTTGGTTGACCCCTTTGTCAAATATTAGGTAACTGAGTGGGTTTTTTGTTATGGTTGCATCTTCCAGTCTGTTCCATTATCCTCAGGTCTGTTTTTTAGCCAGTACCAGGTTGATTTTATTACAGTAGCTTTGTAGTACAATTTCAGGTCAGGGATTGTGATTCCACCTGACTTGTCCTTATTGCCCAGGACTGCTTTTGCTATTCTGGGTCTCTTCTGGTTCCAGATGAATTTGGGGCATATTTTCTCTAGATCTTTGAGGTATGCTAATGGTAGTTTAATGGGAATTGCATTGAATCTGTACAACAGTTTTGGTAGTATGGCCATTTTCACAATGTTAGTTCTTCCTAACCATGAGCAGGGTATGTTTTTCCATTTATTGAAATCCTCTTCGATCTCCTTTTTCAGAGTACTGTAGTTTTCACTGAATAAATATTTCACATTCTTTGTTAGATTGATTCCTAAGTATTTCAATTTCTTGCTTGCTATTGTAAAAGGTATGGTTTCCTCAATTTCTCTCTCAGTCTGTTTGTTGTTTGTGTATAGGAATGCTATTGATTTTTGGGTGTTGACTTTGTATCCAGCTACGCTGCTGAATTTGTCAATTAATTCCAGGAGTTTTCTTGTGGAGTTTTTGGGGTCCTCCATGTATAGTATCATGTCATCTGCAAATAGTGATAGTTTGACTTCACACCACAACCAGGTAGGATTCATTCCAGGAATGCAGGGATGGTTCAATATTCACAAATCAATAAATGTAATACATTGTATTAATACAGTCAAAGACAAAAACCACATGATCATCTCAATGGATGCAGAAAAGGCTTTCAATAAAGTCCAACATGCATTCATGTTAAAAACCTTAGAAAAAATAGGAATAGATGGCCTCTACCTCAATCTGATCAAAGCTATCTATGACAAACCAACAACCAACATCATACTAAATGGACATAAACTGAAAACTTTCACTTTAAAGTCAGGAACAAGACAAGGATGTCCATTGTTATCACTCCTATTCGACATAGTTCTGGAAGCATTAGCCAGAGCAATCAGACAAGAGAGAGAAATAAAAGGAATAAGGATAGGAAAGGAAGAAGTTGACCACTTTATTTTAAATTGTAGCCCATGTTCTCTGTTTCTCAGTGACCCGGAGCTCTCATGTCCTGATCTGTTTGCTTTTGCTTTTCAAAGTACCTTTCATCTTCAAATTTACTGCGTAATTTCCCTGTTTATTATTTTTGCTTCCCTCTTTGTTATTTTTGTTTTCCCTCTTTCAGAATTTGATCCTTGAGGGAAGGGACATTATCCATGTATTTACTACTGCAGCACATTTTCTTCACTGATACATTACCAAAAGGACCTGGAAGAACCCTTAGCACACAGCAAGGAACCAACCAATCGCTGCTGAGGGGGCGGGGAGAGCGAAGCTAACCAGGACGTGGAACCCCACACCCCGATTCCCACCCCTGGTCAGGACACCGGAGCCTCACACACGCAGCACCTTTGGTGGCCACTTCTTGCCAGTACTTCGAGGTGATGCTGTTGAACGAAAGGACACCCAGTGAAAATGTCAATCCTACTTTCAGTGTTTAAATCAGATAAACTGAAAAGCACATTTCATGGAGACTTTGTGTAGGAAAAACTTCCCTGTCTGAAAATCAAGAAAATTTAAACGCTTCTCAAAATATTAGAGAAAATTCTGGTTCTAATTAATGTAGTAACCTGGTGCTTGGCAGTTAAAGACATTTGGAGCGAAATAGCATTTTCCAGTTTCTTCAGCAATCAAGGCGTAGTCCACCTGGGTGAGCCTGCTCACAGCTGGCAAAAACAAGTTCCACAGGCCCTCTGCTTTGGCCATTTCCTGCGAAGGGAATGAACACAGAAAAGTGACTGATGTTTAATGACCTGAAGTGTCTTACTGGGCTAACTTACTCCACAGTGTACAAAATCAAGTGACTACTGAATTTACTATGAATCACCACTTTTTTTTCCACCCAGGCTTCCTACATTTGGCTGAAAAATTACATCTTCTTACTATCTTTGGGGTGGGTACCGGGAATCAAACTCAAGACCTCAGGCTTGCCAGGTGGGCGCTGTGCCACTGAGCTAAATCCTTGGCCTTTACTTTCGACCTCTTTGTTAAATTATAAGGAGTATACGATCTCTCACATGTGAGTATAATTATGCCCAACATACTATTTTATACATTTTAATTTTTACGTGTGTTGCCGATGAGACTTGAAATATAAGGTACGGGTTAAGCCCATCTGAGACACACGCTGTGCCCTTTCCCTCGCTTCCCCCAGACCCCCCCTCCTCGAGCTTCCTGCCTTGTGCACGCCAGGCAAGAGCTCCACCGCTCAGCTACAGGCCCCAGGGCCTGCTTTGATTCCAGTCTCGATTTAGTCATGGATAATAATGAGTAGTTTTGATTTTTTTTTTTGAACAGCTGTAGAGGCTCTCTTCACCACATGCCATATATAGAACACTACAGTCATTTATACATTATAGATTTTATTTTTGAATTTCCTTTTTTAAACAGGTATTATTGATATAATTATCCTCTATGTATATAAGAGTAATAACAAAAAAATAAAGTCTCCAAAAGCATTGGCAGTGAAATTTCCAGCGTTAAAGGGTTTCTCACCTTGAGTTTATCAATCACTGAAGGTGGTTTCCACCTCACCACTGAATTTTCATTTTGAACATAGTACTCAAAAACTTCCTTAAAGTAACAAAAGAAAAAATTTAGCACAAGTTAATATAAAATAAACCACGCCACGAACAGATAGTATCCAACACAAACATTTTTAGGTGGAGAAAATTTTTCAGTTGATCTTAAATCAGTAATATATATTTTCATTCTTTTTTAAATTTTTTTTTTATGAGATAAGGTCTTGCTATATAGCCCAGGCTGGCCTTGAACCAATGGCAATCCTCTTGCCTCAGCCTTCCCAATGCTGGGATTATAGCCATGCACCACCACGCTTCCGTGTAATACATCTTTCTAAACCCAGACACAGGAGTTCTAGTATTAGTCTACAAAGTATATATGGAAGGCATGGTGGCGCATGCCTATGATTCCAGCTCTTTAGAAGCCAAGGCACCTATATGGTGAAACAAAAAATAAATAAAGTTTGGTTTTGCATACAGGAAAAAAAAAAGCCAGACACAGAACAGTAAAAATTCTAAAGGTTTGCTACTCACAACATTCTACCTCAGTATTAGATAGTTACAATCTCACACTCAACTGAGTGTTCCATTTCCATCACCATGATGCACTAGATATTGGCCAAATAAAAAACTGGGTAAAATGCTTTAAATAGTCCTTAAATGTACTTGGTGGTGCATAGTTGTACTGGGAGTGGAAGGCCTAGAAGAAACCCCGACTCTGTTGGTATGAGGAAGAGCTGAGCCAAAGCGTGGCACCATGGGGTCTGGTCTACATTAGCCTCGGCCCTGGGCTTTAATGCACCATACAGCAATGCATCAGGAGACCAGGCCAAGTAGCACAGCAAGAGGGGAGATCAGAGGTCGCTTTTGCCCTCCACCAGGTCCAGGATGCTTGCTGGGTAAAATTGAAGTAGAAAAAATACAGAAAACAACAAACACAAAAATCCTCATCCCCTCAAAGATAGACCTGGGAGCTACAGATGCTGAGCTAGGACTTAACTCTGTGCAGAACAGGCGAAAGGAACGTTTCTAACCCAAAGGCTACTTTCACCCCAAGTCTGGAACTGGATTCAAGGCTTGCGTGGCACTACATCACCAAGCCAAGGGTGAAGTTCACAGTATTACTACCAACAGCGCTGGCAAACTCCTCACAGGAAGGAAGGTGACCCTCCTGCAAGAAAGAGCTTTAAGCAAAATCTGTAAAGGGCTTCCCCAGATAAACTGCATTCAAGGAAAGTGAGCTCACTGTGAAAACTTACTAATCACTACAGGAAACAAACTGCCCTAAGCAAGAATTAGCAAAATAGTAATCCAACAAAACAGAATCACACTTCCCAAAGACTGTAGATAATGATCACACATAGAATAAAAAATATCTGTCTTCAAGAGATTTGAAGAATAAAGGAAGGAGTTAAAAGTATGACAAGGACTAGCAAAACTGACAGAAAATTTGAAAAGGAACTGACAGTAACTCAAAGGAAAAGAAAACTTCAGTAATTAAACTGTTAGCATGATTCTCAAACATTGGTGGGTATCAGTATTCCTTGGGGAAATGGGTGAAAAACAGGGGCCCTGTCTAACTTCAGTGAGACTGAGTGTGTGTATGTGTGTGTGTGTATGTGTGTGTAAGCGCTCTCAGGCAAGTCTGGCACACTCCAAAATCACAGAAGTGTGTTACGCGGAGAGCTGAAACGTTGTCTAGATGCAACTGGAAAAAACCAGAGGAAAATTCTGAAGCAATGGCTCAGGATATAGAAAAAAATTACGAGAAGAAAAAATATTCCCAGAAGTTGCCAAACTGACAACAGACATGTGTCTTCAAACTTAGAAAATACATCAAAATCAGAACAATAAAACTTTCAAAGAGCAAGAAAAGCTCTTACAAGGAGGAGGGAGGGGAGACAGAATGACTGTTTATAATTAAGTGTGTACTATGAGAGCTGACCTCCCACAGCAATAAATGGAGCCAAAAATCCGTAGGTAAGTGCCCTTAATTGCTGACAATAAATAACTATCACTCTAGAATTCTATATTCAATAGCAAGATTTAGGGCAAAATAAAAGTATTACCAATAAATGAAGTCACTATTCACTATTTCTTCTTATACCACTGCCCAAAAAAGAGACAAAGACTAACAAGAAAATAGTTTGCCAGCGGATTCTCACTAAAGAATTTGATTCTAGAAGAAACATCTGAGTTGCAAAAAGGAATAACAAAATAAATAAAAATGTAGATAAATCTAAAGTAAAAGCTAGCCAGTTAAAATAATAACCTCTAATTTGTGCATCTAAAAGATACAACAGGGCTGGAGATAGAGCTCAGCAGCACAATGCCTGCCTGGCAAGCATGAGGCTGTGAGTTTGATTCCCAGCACACACACACACACACACACACACACACACATACACACACACACAAAAGATACAATAAAAATATAGGACTATCCTGGCACTCTCCAGCATTTTACTAATACAACATTGCTTTACCTATTATTTTATTCTATACTTAGGCTGGTATAATTATTGGTTAAAGGCTATGAACAGTATCAAACCATTCATTCATATTATCATGTTGTTCTACAAACATTCCAACGACCAACATACTGAAATGTTCTTTCACTGAAGAATGGCTAGTCTACAGTACTGCTGTATCTGTTGAGAATTCAAGAAGGCAAAGGCCTGCCCTTATGAAGGCATCAGGGTGAGTATCTCTTGTCATTTTGCTGAGGAAGTCAGTTAAACTGGAAGATTTCCTCTTTGGGGATGTTTATTATTTACATCCCTTGTACTGCCATAGAAATAGTCAATGCTATTGTGTTTGGTAATAAATATATGATGCAACACATTTACAATTTCCACATTTCTGAATAATTCTTTATGATCATATAGTTCTGAGAAATTGAATTATGCCAGTGTCTGATGCTTCATATTGTAAATCTATCCTTTGAGGAAACTGCTAAATGTACTTGTAGTCAAGAAGGACCTGTCTCCACTAACACTAGGTGACCCCAGAGGTCAGCAGAAGCAGGGAAAAACAATGGGCCAGGCCAGCAGCAGGAAAAGCCCATGGTTATTGTGAACTGCAGGTTTTATTCTCAAAGTAATTTCTTCTACTAGACACATTAGGGTTGGAGAAGAAATCCAGTACAGCACCTGTCACATTTGAAAGTGTTTAACTGTTTAAGACTGAGCTACATGAGTTAGATCCCCAGTACTGCAAAAAAAAAAAAAAAAAAAAAAAGACTGAGCTACAGAACAACTGCAGAAGAGCTACGCTTCAGGGTTTCCGGTGTCACCCTACCACAGTGACCGGATGGGTGATGGCCACAAGAGAGAGTTGTGCAGTGGGCACAGGGTAGACACAGACCCTCTGAGAAGCTTAAGCTCAGGCCAGGAAGGAAATGAGGCTCCTCTTCTCCAAGTTGAGAAACCAAGTGAGTCATGTGTCGTTTCCGAGGTGTCTGGTTCTGAAAGTGCTGGCATTAAGTCCAGCAAACTGCTTGACCTCCCCACCCCCCATCGATTGCCCCACCACCCAACCTGTTTGCCTTCCCAATCTGCCAATGTGATCAGAGGTATACCCTGGCCAGGACAGCTGCTTGGAGCAGCGGGGTACCTCACAAACTCACAAGCTGTCAAGGCAGGCAGAGAAAGCCAGGCCAGGGCACAGAGGGTCACGGAAATGGGAGCGGGCAGAGTGAAGACAGCCCTGGGGCAGACAGTACTGACCAACCACACAGGCAGGTAAAAGGCCGGGCAGAGCTCAGTTCACACACAAACACAGAGCGGAAACAAAGCGGGATTTAATAACGACCCACCGTCCCACTCTCGGATCTGGTGGATTCAGTCTACAGGCCCTGGAAAGGAAACACATAGGCAAAAACACAGAGCAAGTTTTTAGACTAACTTCTCTTTTTCTTCATTGTTTTTTTCTGGGTGGGTTGGTGGGAGTGGGCTTTTTTCTTCTTTTTTCACTTCTCTCTTTTTTCTTGATTGTTCTTTTCTGTTACTTTAATATAGTTCTGTTAATTTTCCTTTAGTTCTTAAAAGGATTCTTTATCTTACTATTATCTCCTCCTTATCTTTATTTTTCAAATTTCACTTCATTTCCCCTTCCCCATTCCCTCCATTTTTATTAGTATTACTATTAAGATTTATTAATCTTTAGTTATTTTGTTGACTTTATATAGTTATTGTTGAATAATTTTCTATTGTTAATAGTGATATAGTAGTTATATTTAGTAGATATTTCCTGTATATTAATATTTGCTTTGTCTTTGTGTCTATATTATTACTGTAGTTTTTTGGTATTGTTCAGGGGGTATTGTTTCTTACTGTACATCAATTTCCAGTTTATCTTTGAATCTCTTATTATTGATTTGATTGCTATTTCCAGAGTAGAGTAGTTATTGCTATGAACTGGCTCTTACTGCATACAAATATCTGGTTTATACTGGTGTCACCAACAATACTGAGGCATTTCTGGAGAACTGGGTACTGGGTCAATTACACTGCACCCTTCTTCCATAAATAAATGGGACAGAGGCGAAGACCTAGAGTTAACCACACCCAGAGCACATCCCTGGAAAGCAGATACTAACTAAAGAGATCTCCAACAAATTCTTTCTATTACAGTTGATCCTCAACTGTGAGCATGCAAAAACACACACACACACATACACACACATGCATGCGCACACACACACGTAAAACAATAGAAACACAAAAAGTTAGGGAACAAAATGCCTTCAAAATCTTCCAATTCCCCCAAAGCTGATCCACGGAGCATCAACACAGCGGAATTCAAAAGTCAAACAGCTGAATTATATGAAATGATAAAAAAGGAGACAAAGGAAAAACCAGATCAATAAAGTGCTTAGTGAGTCAAAAATGAAATAACTAAATAGATAATGAATTTAGTAAGCAAAATGATCAGTGAGCTGAGAGACACTAATAAAAACACAGCTGAGCTAAACAGAATGATATAAAACATGAATGACCAGTTTAGCATAGAGTTAGAGTCCATGAAAAGGTAACAAACAGAAATCTGCAGGTTAAAAAATTCTATTGAAAGTATTCATAGCAGAAGTGATTGATGTGAGGACAGTGTCAGAAGCAGAAGAGAGGGTTAATGCAGTGACCATACACAGATACACACCTTGAAAAACCTGAGAACATGGAAAACGGACCCAAAGCTGCTAGCTGATGCAAAGACTAACCTAAAATCAATTATAATGAGTAAAAAAATCAGAAGACAGGACAGATGGCATAGAAAACCTACTTATAGAAATGACAGGAGAAAGCTTTCCAAGTATGAAGAAAAAATATAGCATATAGGTAAGTGAGAAATACAGAATCCCAAATAGCCATGATCAGAAAAGAGAACATGACACAACACAGTCAAAAATCTAAAAAGTGCAATACATGGGCAGAATCATAAAAATTATTAGGAAAAAAACAATAAACAACTTATAAAAGTAAAACCATTAGAATTATAGCACACTCAAACATAAACCTTTAAGCCAGGAGAACACGGAGTGAACTGCTTCAAGCTCTAAAAGAAAACGGCTTCTAACTCAGACTAATATATCCTGCAAAACCATCTCTCAAAACTGATGGGAAATAAGGACTTTTCATGACAAAGGGCACCTTAAGAAATTCATAACTACCACACTAACACTTGAAAAAAATTCTAAAGGATGTCCTGAAAAGAGACTATAAAGCCAATAATACTAAAAAGCGTTAAACGAGATGAATATACCAGCTATGGTTAGCAGTTAAGCAGAAGGAGAAAAAAGAGGAATCTGCAACAGAAGAATAATGCAATGACAGGAATAAGTCAATTTTTAGTAATAACCCTTAATGTGAATGTTTTTAATTCCCCAATCAAAAGACACAAACTGGCAGCCTGGATCAAAAAACAAACTCAGCAGTATGTTGTACACAAGAAACACATTTACTGCAAAAACAAATTAACAGACTGAAAATCAAAGGATAGAAAACAATATTTCATGCAATGGGAGCCCCCAAATAAGCAGGAGTAGCTATCCTACTTCCAGAAATAGTAGACTTCAAGTCAAAACTGATCAGAAGGTCACTATATACTGGTTAAGAGAACAATTCAATAGGAAGTTAGAAAAATTATGAATATACATTCACTTAACACTGGCACACCAAACTTCACAAAACAAACACTACTGTACATAAAAGATCAGATAAACCCTAAGACGATTATAATGGGGGAATGCAATACCCCAACTATCAAAAACAGACAAAACTAGACAAAAAAAAAATCAACAAAGAAATAGCAGAGCTGAATCAAACCTTTGAACAAATACTTAATACACATTCTTCTCAGCACAGAATTTTCTCAAAATAGACTACATATTAGCCTGTAAAACATGCTGAAGTAAAAATAAAATAATCAAAATTTCCCATGCACATTATCAAATCATAGTACACTGAAACTAGAGATCAATGGCAAAAAAAAAAAAAACGCAGAAATTATGCAAACACATGGAGATTAAATAATATATTTTTGAATAATCAATGTGTCTCAAGAGAATCAAATGATAATGCCAGTACAACATACCAGAACCTATGGAACACAATAATTTTTTAATTTTTTTTTAATTTTTTTTTTTTTTTTTGTCTTTTTGAGACAGGGTCTCACTATGCAGTTGAGGCTGGCCTTGAGCTCACTTTGTAGCCCAGGCTGGTCTTGAACTCACAAAGATCCTCCTGTCTCAGCCTCCCAAGTGCTGGGATTACAGGCGTGCGCCACCAGGCCCGGCTATGGAACACAATAAAAGCAGTCCTAAGAGGGAAGTTTACAGCTGTGAACAGCCACCTCACACAAACAGAGTTCAAATAAAAACCTGAAGATGTGCCTTAAGGTCCTAGAAAAACAAGAACAATCCAGATCCAAAGTCAGTATGAGGAAGGAAATTATAAAGGTGAGAGTATAAATTAATGAAACCAATACAAAGAACCAATGAACTGAAAACCTGGTTCTTTGAAAAAAATAAACCAAGTAGATAAACCCTTAGCCAATCTTGCCAAAAAGGGAAGAAAGACCCATATTAATCCTATTAGAAATGAACAAGGTGAAATCACAATAGACACTGCTGACATCCAGATCATTAGTAACTACTTCAAAAACAATTTGGAGAAGCAGAAGGAAGCGGTAGATTCCTAGATACAAGCAGATTAACAAAACTGAATCATGAAGATATAGAATCTTGAATAATGCAACAACAAGCAATGAAATTGATATAGTAATAAAAACCCTGCAAACTACGAAAAGCCCACAACCTGTTGGATTCACTGCTAAATTCTACAAGAACTTTAGAGAAGATCTAACAGAAGTGCTCCTCAGACTCTTTAATGAAATGGGAAGGAAAGGATTACTTCCAGACTTGCTCCTGGAAGCACAGATTACCTTGATTACAAGCCAAAAAAGGACTTAACACAACAAAAAAACTACAGCCCAGCCCCCTTACTGAACACAGATGCAATGGTCTCCAACAGTACTGAAAAAAGAGAATGCAATAAATCATTGAAAAGATCATACATTATGACCCAGGAGGCTTCAACTTGAATGCAAAGAAGGTTCAATATACGCAAATCAATAAATGTAATACACCACATAAACAAGAGAGGACAAAAATCAAATGATCATCTCAATAGATGCAGTAAAAGCCTTTGACAAAAGCCAACATTCACTCCTGATACAAAAAGACAACCTGAAGAAAATAGGTATATAGGGACCTTACCTTAATCTGATAAAAGCCATTTATGAGAAAACTATAGCCAACATCATACTGTATGGGGAAAAAACTAAAAACCTTTCCTTCAAAATGAAGAACAGGACAATCCACCACTACAATTCAATGTAGTACTCAAAATTTTAGCCAGAGCTATCGGGCAAGCAAAGAAATAAAAGGGATACATA
This sequence comes from Dinomys branickii, assembly GCA_004027595.1. Taxonomy (NCBI): domain Eukaryota; kingdom Metazoa; phylum Chordata; class Mammalia; order Rodentia; family Dinomyidae; genus Dinomys; species Dinomys branickii. The sequence continues at coordinate 50,672 of PVLD010002284.1, forward strand.
TTGGAAAGGAGGCAGTTACCTATCCTTACCCATGGACACCATGATTTTTCACACAGAAGATCCATAAATTTGCACCAAATAATTAGAACTAATAAACACATCTGGCAAGAGAGCACGATACAACATCAGCACACACAAATCAGTACCTGGATGCCAGTAGTGAACTCACTGAGAAAGACACTAGGAAAATAATACCATTCACAATAACTTCAAAATCTAAACACTTGGGAATTAACCAAGGAATTGGAGGACCTCTGTAACAAAAACTATAGTATTCTGAGAAAGGGATCATAGAAGACATTAAAAAAGGGAAAGTTCCCTTATTTTTGGATATGCAGAAACAATATTGTCAAAATGGCCATGCTATAAATTGATATATAGATTTAATGCAATCCAAATGAAAATATCAACAGTATTTCTCACAGAACTGGAAAAAATCTTAAAATTCATGTTGGAACCACACAGACAACCAAAAAAGCAAAAGCAATCCTAGGTAACAAGAGCAAAGCAGCAGAGATCACAATCCTGGGTCTCAAGTTATATTACAAAGCTACAGTACTAAAAACAGCAATGGTATTGGCCTGCAAATAGACATGTGCACCAATTGAACAGAACAGAAGATGCAGAAACAACCCCAGCTACACTCAGCCATCTGATCTTTGACAAAGGGGCCAAAAACAAACTGGAGGAAAAAGAGCCTCTTTAACAAACCATGCTGGGAAGTTTGGTTATACACATGCAGAAGGCTAAATCTAGACCCGTATCTCTGACCATCATTAAAATAAAATAAAAATGGATCAAAGACCTAGATACTGAAACAGAAAAACTTAATCTTTTGAAAGATCAAATAGATAAAGGGGCCGGGTGTGGTGGCACATGCCTGTAATCCCAGCACTTGGGAGGCTGAGGAAGCAGGATTGTTGCTCAAGGCCAGCCTGAACTGCAAAGCGAGACCCTGCCTCAAAAAGACAAAAAAAAAAAAAAAAAGGTAAAACCCTTGAAGACAGGCATAGGCAAATACTTTTTGGTCAGAGCCACAACTGCAAAAGAAACAATATCAAGAATCAGCAAATGGATCATATCAAATTACAGCGCTTCTGAACAGCAAAGGAAACAACCAATAAAATGCAGAGACAACTTACAGGAAAAGGCAACTACAATGAACAGACACTCCTCAGGGTAAAAGGGGCACGTCTGTGTCACACCACCGCCCTGAGCGCCCCTGACCGTGTCAACAGACACTCCTCAGGGTAAAAGGGCCACGTCTGTGCCACACCACCGCCCTGAGTGCACCTGACCTCGTCAAAGGGAAAGGTACAAATGGCCAAACAATACACGAAAAAATGTTTACATTTTCTGGCCATTAGTGAAATGTAAATTAAAACAACTCTGAGATTATTTCTTAGCCTAGAAAGAATGCCTATCATGAAGAAATCAATTAGTAACAAATTCTGGTGAGACTGTGCGGGAAAAATAGCTTCACCAGTATTGGCGCAGATGTAAACTATGATAACCACTGTAGAAATCATTACAGAGCTTTCTCAAAAAACTAAAATAAAAACTCCATATGACCCAGCTCTACCTTGTCTGGGTATCTTCCTAAAAGAATTGAAGACATCATGTTGCGGTGATACATGCATACTCATGTTTATAGCAGCACTTTTTTGGGGGGGCTCTTTTTCGAGACAAGATGTCACAGTGCAGTTCAGGCTGGCCTCGAGCTCACTTTGTAGCCCAAGCTGGCCTTGAACACGCAAAGATCCTTCTGCCTCAGCCTCCTGAGTGCTGGAGTTATAGGCGTGCGCCACCACGCCTGGCTTTAGCAGCACAATTTACAACAGCTAAATCTTGCAAGTGGCCCATATGTCCATCAGTAGATGAATGGATAAAGAAAATGTGGTATTTACACATGGTGGAGTACTATACTGCCATACAGAAGGATAAATCTGAGACATTTGTAGGTAAATGGATGCACCTTAAGACAATAACGTTAAGTAAAATAAATCAGATGCATGAGCTTAAATATCACATGGTTTCTCTTATATGAGAAACCCAAAGCATAGATAAATTAAAGAACAAAAGAAAAGATAGATAATATGAAACAGGGAAATAGATTCTTGCAAATGGGGGGGGGAGCAAGAGATGGACAGGAGTGTGATGGGGAGGGGAGGAAAGGGAAATAAAGAGGCTTGAGATATGCTATGCAACGGTGAATGTCACTATGTACTGTAAACATGAGCTGGCAAAAACTTAAAAATAAATTAGTATTTGGAGTCTAGTATGACTCAGAATAAAATGAAATATCTACTACAAAAGAACACTATTTAAAGTCTGAAAACTCATTTATTTAGCCAGGGACAGTGGCATGATCCGGTATGTCCTACTCCGGAGGCAAAGACTGCAGGATGCTTTGCGCCTTGCAATCTGAGGCCAGGGTGGGCAGCATAGCGGGACCCTGTCTCAAAATGCAAAAGTTTTTGTATTTTTGAGACAGTGTCTCAAAAAAAAGAGACAGAGAGAGAGAGAGAGAGAGACAGGGTCTCACTATGCAGTTCAGGCTGGCCTTGAACCCACTATGTAGCCCAGGCTGGTCTTGAACTTGTAACAGTCCTCCTGCTTCAGCCTCTGGAGTGGTGGGATTACAGGTGTGCACCACCACACTTGGCAAAATGCAAAAAAGCTTTAAAAATCAGCAGTACGTTGTTAGAACCAGTAGGGAAGTATGATTAACGTCACTATTATGTTAAAGGTGTGTTCTCCACAGTACATTATGGCGCCACTTCCTATTTTACATGCTATTTTAGGATTGTTTATCAATAAATAGGAAGAATTGGCTTTTAACATTTTTTTAAAATAATGGATTTTGTTTTCACCTGATGGTATCCAAAGAGTCTGAAAATCCTACTAGAACTGTCTCATGAATCTAAGCATAAATAAACAGTCATTAAGAGCCTTAACAGTTAAAGACTGTGAAATGTTGGTGTGTTGGATACATAACCTCATTTTCTAGATAGGATTTGTTTTATGTAAACTCAGGGTACAATGGTTCTGGATAGTTTTATATAGGTTTCCCTTCCATTTTGGAAAAGCTATTTACTTTTTTCCAGGCTCTTTCCAAATGTATACATACCACAGCAAGGGCTAAGTACTGTTCAGAATGACACATTTTTATAGACATTGGTAGGAATTACTCAAGGAGAAGCACCCATTATCAGATGTGGGTATGTCTCAGACTTGAAAGATTTACAAAGACCACAGGGCTGTGGCTACCCTTGTGACAAAACAGGACAGTCTTCGTTAAAGCTCTGCTTTCTCTTTTTGCAGATCTGTTGTACATGTCTTAACAACTGTACCATCCTGGGTTTAGCGCAGCACCACAACCTGTCCGGTGGCCCTGACCTCTGTGCTGCGGCTTCCCCTCCTTCCTGCTCACAGCTATAAATGAAAGAACAGACTTGTCTGGTTCCCTCTGCCACTGTGGCCAGCGGTAGTGTGCCAAGACTTTGGCTTCAGTTTAGGGTGACCACATAGGAATTCGGGAGTCTCAGAGGCAAGCTGGGGGCTCCACCCCCGACCATGTACACTAAAAACCAAAACCAAACAAAGCCCGAAAGAGAGCAAGCCAAAACCATGGAGGGTCCTACCTGAGCCTACTAACCTGGTGCTGAGGCCTGCTTCTCTGAACCTATCAGTTGCTCTTTCCTTTTTTGAGCACCGTTTCAGCCTTCTGTTTGGGGCAAGTGCTATCGCTATGCAGGGTTAAAACAGACCAAGCCAAGCAGCCCATCTGCCGACTCTCCTATGTGTCTTCATGGTTTTTCTTCCCCTTTCCACCCACCAACCTCAGGGGAAAGGCAGTCACCCCTGTGCTACAGCCGTCTCCTATTGCAAAATTCTTTACCAACGTGGCTGCTCTGTTCTTGGATAGGACAGTGGGGCTTCCACATCTAATTTCTGCCCTTTGTCAAAACCTCTCAACCTCTGCTGTGTCCGCCTCCTGCTTTCATGCTTTTACCAACTCACTGCACTTTCTAAAGACATCTTTGTTATGAATGCAGAGGGTTCCATTTGGAGGGGTCTCTGTAGTGGAGCCTGAATCCAGGCGCCCTATTACTGGGCCCATTCAGCTCTTTGGCTGCGAGACAGGCGCCCAGCTGCCCAGGCTGTCTCAGCTTACGGCCCTTTGCTCAGCCCTGAGCAGCAGAGAGCACAGGTGTGTGCCACTGTCCCCAGCCTGCAATTTCTTTATGCTTCACAAAAGTTCAGTGCTAAGACTAAGGAGGAAAAATATTAACTAGAACAGAAAATACCCAGTAATGCCTAAATCACAGGACATGAGAAGTGATTGTTTTAGAAAGATTTCCCCACATATAAGTATTTTTTAAAGAAATCATGTACTACTCCATAAGAGATGTTCATCTCAATCAGATATTTACCGAAGTGATTATTATTCACGTAATTCAAACAACAGCACTAACTGTTCTACAAACACTGTTTGTAGAATATTTTCATATTCTATATATTTATATATATTTAATATATAATATATATATTTATATATTTATATGTGTTTATATTCTATATATTTTATATAGCTCTGAATATTTTTATTGGAAGAATTTTGACCGTTTAAAGTTCTCTATTTGATTTTGCCAGCCTAGCTCTAGATCTTCGCCAACACAATGGGAATGGGGATTTATTACGTATGTAGCGAGACCCACTCTCACAGTGCAGATGGAGAAACGCAGGCCCTGCAAGAGCAACTACCGTGAGACGCCCTCACCTGCGGCGGGGCCGACAGGAATCAGACCCTCGCAGTCTCTACACCACTGTTCTACTCGCTCATATCGCCACATGATTTTCTTCTCACTCTGTAGTTCAGGCTGGTCTTGAACTCACTACGTAGCCAAGGCTGGCCTCAAACTCTCCGTGAACTTTCTGCCTCAGCCTCCCAAATGCTGGGATTATATATAAAATCCTTTATCTTTTCTTGACAGCACTACCTTTTTCAGTGCCTTTCTTTCCAGCTAAAACATAAGCTCCACAGGAGCCTAAGCCATGTCTACCTTGTTCTTTCACTCAGTTGCTCCCGAGTCCAGCCAATCACTAGTTACCTGGTAACTATTTGTAAGTTAAATGCATAGGCGCGCCATGTTGCCTCTCCGCTCTTTCTGACCCTACTGAAATCTAACACCTTGACGGAGTAGATCATGGAAGACAGAAGGGGCAATGTCTGTGAACAGCTCCACCTAATGCATACAATTTTCTTGGTATGTCATTCACTTTGTGAAGTTTGCAGTTCCCATTAAATTCTCAAAGGGGTCTACGTTTATTTAAAAGAAGAAGAGCTGAAAGCCATTGTCCTAGGAAAAGCAGTCCAAGATAAACACAGTGTTTTGTACCAATATATTCACACTCGCAAGTGCTAATTCTCTTTGGTTTAGTTTGAATTCCACAAATTTACCTACGCCCCCGCCCCACACACCCTGGCATATTTTAGTAGCTTGGAATTTCTCAGGCTCAGTGGTAAGTGAGGAGGGCAGTAGGAAGAAGGTTGATTAAAAGGAAAAATGACACCACGGTTCTCCACAAGCAGAGATTTAATAGCAGTATCACCAGCAGGCATTTAGCACAGAAAGACTGTTTGTACAGCACCTTCTCCGCGGGCAAGATGTGTTGCTTCATGAATTGCTTCACCTTTGTAAGAACTTCTTGGCCTTTTCTAGTCTGTACAAACAAGTGTCTGGTACTACCAACTGGTGGCAGCGCAGTATTGAATGTTCTGTACCAAAATAAAAGAGATTACAAAGATATGCAGAATCACTCTATGTATTTCTGAAGATAACACAAAGTCTTCCTCAACTTCCCAAAAACATTCCTCAGAAAGTGTTAGACTTTTTTCTTTCGAATTATAAGATAAATGTAGAATCAAAAAAAAAATGTAGAATCACTTTTTTGGAACATTAATGCTTAAAGTAGTATTTGCAAAAAATATAGTTCTGAATCTTTATTGAAGCCCAGTGTCATAATCACTAAAAGAGGAAGTGAAGATATTCTATACAAATCTAATTATTATTCTTAGTATATGCTTCATGGGTACAACTGCAGAATGTTATGAAGACCTTTAAAGATAAAAGTATGCCAGACATGGTGGTACATTCCTACAGTTCCAGCTCTTAGGAGGCTGAGGCAGGAGAATCACTGCAAGCTTGAGGCCAGTCTGGGCTACACGGTGAGTTCAAGACCAGCCTAACCTACATAGTGAGACCCTGTTTCAAGAAACAAACAAAAAGGTAAAGGTAAAATATAAAGCAAAACACGGTCGGTTGTTATTTTGTATAGATCACAAATATCTGTTCACAACATGAACTGTGAAAAACAACTGCTACAATGTTATGCCATGAGTCCTTGTAGCTTAGGCCAAATTTCTAGGGTCAGCATTGTAGCACATTCGTGAGTAACGCAGGTGTGACAGGCGGAGGCCATGGCTGCCTCACAGTGCTCCAACGTGGAGGTAGGGGCTTCAGATGCTTCTGAAAGGTCTCAAGAAAGTTCCAGGAAATGTGAATGTGGGGGAAAGCAATATTTCTAAATTGATAAATAACCTTACATAACATAATTTTAAATAGGTCTGTGTAAGTATGTTTAAGTTTTAAAAGGAAATATTATATATATATATATATATATATATATATATATATATATAAATTTTCTTTATACTTCAGGTCAATTTGTTTTTATGGTACTGGTGGTTGAGCCCAGGGTCTCACACATGCTAGGCAAGTGCTCCACTGAGCTACCTGTTCAGCCAGGTCAGTTTATTTTTAGGCAAATAAGAGACTTACCAAAAACTGCCACGCTATACCATGGCATAAGCAAGACATATACTGTCTATCCCCTTAAATTTATAACCTTCACATACCTAATCATTATTTGTCAACTAAATTAATATAGTGTTGAATTTATTAACTGAATGAATATACCCTCCACAACTTACTGAAACAGTTATCCAAGGAATCTGTTTTTGCTTACCTTTTTGAGAGTTGTAATCCAGTTTCTGCCAGAGGTTGCACAGTATTGGCAAACAGAAAGCTATCTTTAGATGAATTATTTCCCAAAAGGTATCTATTATATACTCCCTATAAGTAAATTAACAAAAGGTAATTAACATTCACTGAGAATTGTCCTTCAACTATATAATCAGTCTTTCTACAGTTTCTTGGTATGTGGGGAGCAAGACTCATAGGGTAAAGATGTAACTTAGACCACCAGGGCTATAAACTCACTTGCTAGGGTGACTACAACCCCCTAAGTTGAAGAATTAACTCATCAGGTAGTTCAAACATTCTCCTTTTTCTTTTTTTTTTGCGGTACTGGGGATCGAACTCAGGACCCTGCACTTGCTAAGCAGGTGCTTATTCCACTGAGCTATATCCCCAGCCCCAGTTCAAACATGCTCATCCGGCAGAAGTGTCACTGAAAATCAAACCAAACTTGCAAATGATCTCAGAAGTTATCTAAGACACCAAGCCTGAAAGATCTTTAAAGATCACCTCCTTCCCTTCACAGTGGGGGTAAAATTAAAGAAACAAGAATGAGATTAACATATATAAACCAAAAAGAAGGCAATGGATGACCTCTAATATTTAACCTCATTTGGAGACCACAAATTTAGGTACAATTGTCTTTTCTGAACAATGTTAGCTGGATGTTAGTCAGTTTTTTTTCATAATTCTCCATTTCTGTACTCCCAATTATGATACAGCTAGTGATATCATTTTAACTTCAATCATAACCAAATTCAAACTTTTATTTGAAATGAAAGCCATTTTAAATGTAGATCCCATTTGGTATCTGATGTGTGTAATCTGATGATACAGAAATGTACCTATTTTGAGAAACCTGTACATTCAACACAGCCAACTCTCATTCACACATTTATTCATTCACTTATTGGGACAAGGTTTCGCCATGTAGTCCAATATAGCCTGGGCCTCCTGAGGTAGCTCCCACTAGCTTTAAACTCACAAGCCTCCTGCCTCAGCCTCCCAAGTGCTGGTATTACTAATGTGTGCCATCATGCCTAGCAACATGATCAACCCTTAGGATACAGGATGAGCTGTAACAAGTATTTCTTAGACCTTTCGCCTGTTCATGGATGGTATATAATCTGAGGACAGGGAAAAACAGTCATCATTTTCCTTATTCCTCCTTTTCCCATTCCTTTTCTTTCTAGAATCTTATTTACTGTTCTTCTAAATCTTAGTCTTAATGAAGCATCTCAATTTATTAAACTCATTAAGATTTAAAGTGGGTTAATATAAAGAAGACCTAGAAATGGGGTTAATATACAAGAAGATTTTTTAGATTAAAATGCAATTGGAAAAAAAATTTGTGCTCAATTTCCTCTCTAAATTAACCACATGAATAAGATAAAGAAAATGGGAATTTGCACTCATTCATTTACTCATAAACATATTAAAGATTACAACATGCTAGGTACTGTGCTGGCCTTGGATAATTCTTTCCTCATCACTGTTCCTGACTAATGAAGAGCTTGTAGTCTGAGGCAGAGATCATCAAAGATCTGAGTTTGTTCATACACTTTATATTCATGAAGTGGCCAATTCTCATGTGATTTTTCTTTGTTTTTGTCATTATATATCTTTATCTCACTCTCCATTTTATGTTTATTATACAGAAAAGTGATAATAAATTTTGCTATTCAAGTTTTTTTTTTTTTTTAACTAAAGTCCTATTCTGGAGCTGGGCATGTTGGTACACGCCTGCAATCCCAGCTCTCAGGAGTCTAAGGCAGGAGGGTCACTGGAAGTGTAAGTCCAGCCTACACTGCACAGTAAGATGCTGTCTCAAAAAGAGAAAGAAAAAGAAAAAGAAAAAAGAGAAAAGACAATGTTCTATTCTGTAAAATCTACATTTATCCATACTTAATTGTCATTATGAAATGCAAAATTGTCTAGGATAACAAAATATCAACACCCTACAGATCAGAAACTATTTTTAACATCATATTAGTAAAAATTGGTGAAATACATGTTTAAAACAATGAATTACCTGTGCTATTCCAGCAAATTTAAAATATGAAAGGGCAAGAAAGAAATTCCAGTTAGGAAGAACAGGATTAATCCCTCTGCAGCGGCAATATATGGAAATCAGTTCTTCCACTGATGGCACCCCTACAGAAACAGCACATAATATAAACTTCAACAAAAGTATCATGAGAAATATTTCAAAAAGTTATAATAGGGCATATGTAAGTAAAGCAGAATATAATAACCATAATCCAGATAATATAACATGTTCTAAATATTTATTCTGAAAAGAACATTATATACAAAGGATATTTCATCATTAATTACTAAGAATGGAATGCTAAGTTAAAAAAATTAATAAAATGAATTAGAAACATCTTCAGGAAACAAAAATTATCTAAAATGGTAATGTTATGAAAGAGCATTTTGTATTAAGGGCGATTTCAAAAGCATCATGCTTTTGTACCTGTGCTGTCCTGGATGTGAGAACCTCGATTTATCATCGGAAGTGTCCTTGGCCAAAAGTAGAACACAGAAAGATGGGCTAAGTCTGACAGAGGATGACCGATGGTTGACAGTTCCCAGTCCAGCACTGCTATAACACGAGCCTGTAATTAAAAATAAAGATCTCTAATACATTAACATTGAAAAACATTAAAATAAGGCTACAAATGCAACAGGATTCACTCAGAGTCATATTTTCCACCAAAAGCCAATATGAGGCCATAGGTTACAGTCTGCTGAAAGTGCCCACATCTTACTTATGAAGTCACCAATTTAGCCTTGATTACGTTGCTTCAAATCCTTTGGTCAAATTATGAGGCACCAGGCCTTTGGAGTTTTACCTTACACCAGTATCAACCTTGCCTTAACATCTCTCTCACTGAGGTCAGGCAAAGGCAGCTGGCCTGCTCACCTGAGAGGAACTGCAGCAAAGAACTTCCAATGACTAGCCGTATGTCGAGAATTCTAGTGCAGAGCCAGATGCAGTGGTACAAGCCTGCAATCCCAGCACTCGGAAGGCTAAGGCATGAGGATTGCTGTTAGTTTGAGATGGGCCTGGGCTACATAGTGAGCTCAAGGTCAGCCTGAACTGCATAGCAACACCCTGTCTCAAAACAAACAAACAGACACAAAAAAGAATTCCTGTATAACTAAGCAACTGTTCTAGTGATGGATGTAACTGCATAAAAAATATGATATCATTATGCAGTAATACTTTTTTCCCTTGGAATTGAGATTGAATCCAGGGTGCACGGAGCTGTAACTCCAACCCTTCTTTGTTTTATTTTGAGACAAGGCCTTGCTAAGGTGTCCAGGCTGGTCTCAAACACTTCAAGCTTTAGTTTCCCAAGGGGTTGGGAGTAGTGTTCCACCAGCTTGGTAATAATACTTTTAAAGTAAATTATTTCACGCTGCAGATAAAAAACAGTAATTGCTACGAAAGATACTTTTTGTATGAACACAAAGTCTACCACTGTACAACAATTATAAAACAATCAGGGCATAACTTGGAACCAGTACAGCAGTAAGCTTTCCTCTCTGTACTTTGTCACAACATGCAGGAAGGGAACGTATATTTGGAGGGAAGACTGGTCAGGGCTTGCTGGGAGGGGTGAACAGGTCCTCCAGCTATGTTTATCTTGTGCTGTTTTAGTCAGCATTCGGGCCGTGCCTCAGCACTGCCCTGAATGTGCTCGGCTGTGTCAACAGAGAAGCTTTGCTGCTGAGAATTTCTGCCCTTTAGTCACAACGTCTTGTTTAAAGAAAAAGGTTATCACTGGATATGCATAGTTGGAAGGATATGCACCAGGCTGATAGCAATAGCTCTATTTCAACCAACCAAAGCGGGGGGGATGAGGCACAGAGATTTCTGTACAGAGGAGCGACAGACACGTGATCTGATTCTGAAAGGCTTACTCCAGATGTTACGATGTGGACAGACTCTAAGGGGGTCAGGGTGGAGACAGCTTTAATAACTCAGGCACGCAACCCAAGCCAGATAAACAGCGGAGCCCATGTATGCAATGGCAATGACTGGGTTTCATGCCACCACGGTCTCTATGTGCTCGTACCGCTTTGCCTCTCTGGCAAACTTACTCCTATCACGTAGCTTGGTGGGAAGCTGTGGGCTTTGAAACAGGCAGACCCATACTTAAGTCCTAGCTCTGCTATTTACCAGCTGTATAAGTCTGGGCAAGTTAGAAACACCCTCAGCTTTCTCATCCACCAAGTGCTGGGCTTAGGTATGGTTAGTGTGAAGAGACAGTAAGCGAAGGCAGATGGCTTCTCTGTCCGGTTTACTAACTCCTGGCAAATCACCTGGCACGTATTAGGTGGCCCACATGTATTTATTCAGTGAGTACAGAGCCTGCAATAGAAATGTGCTATAGAAAAAACTGGTCAGTCCCTTCTCCACGACTTGATTTTATAAGACCTTTTATTTCTTCATTTTGTTTTATGGAAAAAAGGTAAAACAAAATTTCATAACAAAGCAATAGAATAACAGTAGTTAATACATTATATATTGTTATCTTTAAAGTAGTTATTCAGTGTATAAGATATGGGCATTAAAATTTTATCCAATCAACATTAGCACAAACTTTCCTTTTCAATGAACTAAGAGACATTAAGTATAACTGACTTGCTTTTTAATTTTTTTCCTTTTTCTCTTCCATCCTTTCCCGTCTACATCATCCTAGTTCCCTTTTCCCCTTGAACAATTTCTTCTCATCTCACAATATCTATTGTAAATTTCAGATCTTACTCACTCTTTCAGCTTCTCACACTGGGGAGACAATATGAAGTTTATACATGTGAATCTGATTTATTTCCCTTATGAGTATGGCCTCAAGTTGCATCCATTTACCTATAAAATTCTAAAGTTTATTGTTCTTTATGGCTGAGTAGTATTCCATTGCATAAAAAAAGCACATCTTTCTTATCCATTCCTCAGCTGATGGGCATTTGGATTGTTTCCAAGATTTAGCTATTGTGCTGCTATAATCATCAGTGCACATATATTGCTGTGGTGTGGTGTTTTTAATTCTCCTGGGAAGATACCCAGAGGGGAATGGGGGCCTCTAACCGTAGCTTTTTGAGGAATCTCCATCCTGATTTCTACAGTGGCTGTAGTAGTCTGCATTTCCACCAACAGCCCCTCCAGCATTTGTTACTGGTTGATTTCTTGATGATAGTCCTGCTTTCCGAGGTGAGAGGGACTCTCAGCTTTTTTAAAATTTGTATTCCTCACATGACCCATGATGTTGAACATTTTTTCATATATTTATTTGCCATTTGCATTTCTTCATCTGAGAAGTGCATATTCATCTCAGATGCCCATTTCTGGAGTGAGTCTTAAAATGTGGGGGGAACATCTGATCTTTTTTTTCAATTATATGTTCTAGATATAAGTCCTCTGTCTGAGGGACAACTGGCTAAAATTTTTTCCCACTCTGTTGGGAAAATCACCACTCTGTTGGTGATTTCTTTTGATGTCCAAAAGCTTTTTAATAAGATGAGAACTCAGTTGTTGATTCTTTGTATTGTTTCCCATGCAGAGACTTTTTATTTTTGTAGTTATGTTACATTATCAATTACTAAACTACCTGATCATTAAACTGTATTAAAAGTGGAGGCATTTTTCTCTTATGGCATTCTATTTGTTATTTATGTTCTCAATATCCAAACATGAGACATTTCATTATACTATACATGTTTATTTATTTTTAAGTGAAAACTGGAGTTTTCTGAATTTTCAGTCTTAAGTAATTAATAACAATGGTCACTCAGAAAAGTTGATGGCTCATTAAATAGCATCAACTAGTATCCATTAATTAACAATAATTAGAACCCTGTCAACACTTAGGCCTATTCATGCCTAAAGCCTAGTGGCTGAAGTGAACATTTACCATCCACCTTATGGCTGATATGTTGTGTCAGATTGGGGAGTCTAGAGGTTTGGCTGAGTGACTCAGCAGGAAGCCAGGGTGCTTACTTTGTACACGTCCTGAGCCTGTGGAAGAGGAGGGCATGGAGATTGTGTGAGTGCTACACCTCCCTGGGTGGGAGTAGCCTGTTTACAATGTCAGGGAGGGAAAGAGGCTGCTTGCCACCATTCCTCCACTTTGCTGGTTGTTTTTGCTGTGCTCTGCTGCCATGAACGTCCGCCCTCTGCCATGTGCCACTCTGCCTCAGAATTGGCCAAGTATGGACTGAAACCTCCACAAACTGTAAGCTAAATAAATCTTTCCTTTCTTCATTTTGGGCATTGGGCATTTTGTCTCAACAATGAGAGAAAAAGACACACCTTCTTGGGAATGAAGAACTTACTGAAACTATTTTTTTTTTTTTTTTTTTTTGCAGTACTAGGGATCGAACTCAGGACCTTGTGCTTGCCAGGCAAGCACTTATTCCACTGAGCTATATCCCCAGCCCCCTGAAACTATTTTTGATAGTTTTTCTGAAACTTCAGCACAATGAAAAGCTTTTCATTCTGCTGATTACCTTCTACAGAGAGGGTTAGTTTATTTTTCACACTATCAAGTTCTACTCAGTATGTGTATTACTTTTCAAAGCAAAAGAAATACGCAATTCATCAGAATAAATACCAAATGAAAGCTGGGAATAAAAATAATAGAATGTTTAATAGGAAGCAACATTGTAACATGAAATTGAGTGTTGTAAGGGGTATGTAGTTAAAGTAGGCAGTAAAATTTATTGAGTTTTCTAATTGGAAAAGGAAGCAAGGAGCATGGCAGCCACAACACTTGGACTAGTGCGTATAGACCACACACAACCCAGCTGGTCAGAGACTTTTTTTGGCAATGAGGCTTAATAAAAATGTCACCCACCAACCCACGTGAAGGGGACACTGTGTGGAGGGCTGAAGTCTCCCACGTTATGGAAAGGTCCTCAAGGGACATGTAATCCCTCGAGAGCAGCTGTGCTGGAAGGTGACTAGCGGGAAAAGCAGCCCAGGGGAAGGCAAGGCCATGTGCCGAGGGTGGCAGCCTGGACAGAGACCAGCGCCTTGAGAGCTGGAGGAGAATGGAGATTTGAAAAGGCAATTTAAGAAGTCACATGTTTTATTAAGAGATGAAGTGATAGTTGAGATGAAATTAGGCAGCAAATTATCATGACCCAAGTTCAGAGCTGGAGAGTGGTTAAGGTCAAGGGCTAAGAAGATGCTGGAGTAATAAAGGACCTAAAGTCAGGACACTGTGTAATTCTCGTGGTACTTTATATAACCTCAATCTAGAACCACCGAATAAGCTGACAGTGAAGAAGGAAGCATCTGAAATAATGGATTATGGCCATGTGTCACTGAAGGCAGGAGGGCTCCTAGTCTAAAGCAAGAACAATGAAATTTACAGTATCTCAAAAGAGCTATAAATAAATAAAGGAACAGAATGTGAAGATATATCTGAAGACAAGGGACTTCAACATCTAGATCACTAAAGCCAACCAGTTCCAGTGGATAAATAGTACAGTCCGGAAGGAAGAATACAGCAGTAGTATAGCCCAGCATTAGAAGTCTGCAGGTCTGAGTTCCAATCCTAACTTTACTGCTATTGTGCACTGCATGTTTGTGACCCCCAAATTCCTACACCGAATGCTAATGCGCAGTGAATGGCTTTGGGAGGTGGGGTCACTGGGAGGTCATGAGGGTGGAGCTCTCCTGCCAGGATTAGTGCCCTTGTAAGAGGCAGGAGAACTTGCTCCCAGCCTCCTTCACTCTCTCTCCTGCCTTCTCCTCTCCTTACGAACAGAGGACTCAGGAAGAAGAGAGCCTTCAACCAGACATAGGCTCTGTCAGTGCCTCCATCTTGGACTTAGAAGCCCTCAGAACTATGATAAATGTGTTTGTTTGCTGTTTTTTGAGACAGGGTCTCACTGAGTAGTGCGGTCTGGCCTTGAACTCATTTATTATGTGTCTCAAATTGGCCTTGAACTCACAGCGATCCTCCTGTTTTTTTTTTTTTTTTTTTTTTTGTACTGGAAATCGAATTCAGGATCTTGTGCTTGCCAGGCAGGCACTTGAGCTATATCCCCCGCCCCTCACAGTGATCTTCTTGCCTCAGCCTCCTGAGTTCTGGGATTACAGGCTTGTATCATCACACACAGCATGCTTGTTTTTTAGGCTACTTAGTTTGTAGTACTATTTGATAACAGTCCAAACTGGCTAAGCTCACTACTAAAGAGCACTTATTTGAGACTACTTTTAAAATAGCTATAAAGTAAAAAGATTAAAAATCCTTGTGTTTTCTAGCTATAAAATTAAACTTTATAATTACGCTTTTCTCTATACTGACGTTTTACAGTGAGGAAATTAAAAAGAAAAATCCATTGTAAGTACAAGTTTTACATATAATTTTTTCTTCATAAATTAATATATAAAAGTCTGCAAGAGAGATGACTTTAGAAAGACCAGGATACATATACCCGTTATTTTAAATATATTTTGAACATTAATGAATGCAAATGAATTAGCTTTGTATTTGCATGTTTTTAATTAAATATTGTTTTTCAAACTGAAATAACAACAATGATTTTTTATATCAAGCTCCAAAAATCTCACACATTTATTAGTTTTTTACATTTGGAAAAAATATCAACAATGATTTCCAGGAAAAGGGTTTCTTTTCCAAACATTACAGTGAGTGTGTTGTACAACTGAAATACTCATTCAAACATAAACTGAATAATATGTTTTGTTTTGCTCTGTCCTTTAGCAACCTTTTCCTAACTTACCCCATACATTCCTGGAAGGTTTGTCATCTAAAACTGAAGCAGGACTTTAAAAAGAAAAAAGTCGAGTTTCCCTAAACATACCCCTCCTTACAGCTGTTGTTCTTCATTCTAACACAGAAAAAAGCAGTAACTTCTGTCCCTGTAAGTAAAGTTTTACAACCTCCTGCTCCCATAACATCTTGTTTTGCCTGGGCAAGGCCACGAAGGTATGTTAAGTTGCTTAACTGTCACAGCTTAATAAATTGCCTTTGTTTTATTTCTGAAAACTTGCTCATCTACAAGTTTCATGCTATTAGCAACCCCTTCGGCTACATGTACAAGATGGGGGCCCTTCCTTAGTTCAAGACTCAGTCTTTTGGATGAGTCTGCTGAGCCAGGCTACACCTACATAAACCAATCTTTCTGAATCTCTTGCAATCTCTCTGGTCTCTTAAATTATAAAACAAAATTATTTTTGTTTTATTTCTTAAATATTGTATTGTTTGACAATAAAAAGAAAATATTACTGTTGCTTTAAAAAACAAAACAAAACCTTCAGCCTTACAGAAATATGTATCTTTTATAATTCTATTTCCTCCTAAACTGTTTTAGTGAATATTATGATTTACTTATATTTCAATATTTCTCTGAAGAATACAGAAAAAATTCAGAATTCACTAGTGCCATTAATGAAAGGATACACAGCCTCCTCCCCTCTTCTCCCCCCCTCCGCTCCCCCTCTACCCTTTCCTCTTTGTGTAGCACTGGGGATTGAACCAAACACGTGCAATAGTAAGGACTGAAGTGAGAAAGTGCTGACCTGTATCTCCAGCCTCTTAAAATTTTCATTTTGAAACTAGGTCTCACCAAGCTGACCTCAAGTTTGCAATCATCCTGCCTTAGCCAGGATCTGGGATTACAGGGTCTGGCCACATTGGCTAGATTTAGATTGTCTGAGTTAATCATAATGTAAAGGCCATCTGCTTTCAACACAAACCACAAATCAGATTTTGAATTTTGATGGTTTTCCTGGGCTAGTGATATGCAGTACAATAGTCTCACACAATGCTAGGCAGTGGCAGTGAGCCACAGTCAGGCCACAGTGTTACTCAACTACTGTATTCATAGGTTGGGTATAGTAAATGCATTTTCAACTTATAATAGGTTTATTAGAACACAATCTCATGATAAGTTGAGTTATCTATGTAAATATAATTGTAATATCCACACTAACTTTTCTATAAAAATTTTATGTTCTGCTCATAAGTGCGCTCACATAAAGTTGTTTTTTGGACTTTCAATTGATGTATTACTTTGAATTATGACAGTTTATAATGGTATTTTCTCCTGTACCATTCCTAGGGGAAGCATTATGAAACCTGGAAGCACAATACATAAATTTAGAGCAACTCCTCTTACTGGGGAAAAAAATTTTTTAGCATTGTAAGAAAATTAACGAACCCCAAAAAACCTCCTCTAAGAAGGAAGACTCAGGGAACTGTAAATCTTTGATTTGTTTGTGTTCTTTATGAAGAATACACTGTGTACAATTTACACAGACCAAAATTAGATTAATCTTGTGCAATTCTTTTGAAGCCTCAAAAGAGGCTTCTGGAATTCTTTCTTCACTGACCTTATAATAAACAAATTAAAAATTCTTCATGATGTGGGACAAAGAACCCAAAGAAATGTAAACAAAGCAGAAAAAAAGAGCAAGAACATGGATAATCAGGAGCATTCTAAGTAGCAGATAAAAACCTCTTTTGAAAAAGATCACACATAAAAATCCAAATCCTTTTTAAGTAGTCAGTCAGATACCATTAATTAACATTGACACTCAGCCTTAATAACAGGCATCTACTCAGACTCAAAAACCTGCAGGACTCCTTTCTAGAAGTCTGAGCCTGGAGGCAGTCATGAGCTATAGGGAAACATGGGTTGGGCTCCTTCAGTTGTTGGGGTAGAGGAAAAATACCTACTCTGCATTTGTTGTAAATCAGACCTACTCAATTTACTGTTGTAACTAGGGCTTACGGTACCTCAGTAGGGTGGAAAACTATGTTATCTAGTTTGAAATCTCCATGAATCAAACTCTCCTCATTGTCATTATCTGGCAAGTTTTGCATGAGCCACTGGGATAGCTGTTCCATGGCAGGGATGTCCTGATGAGCGGCAGCTTGGTATTGCTTTGTCCAGGTAGATACCTGCAAGAGACAAACAAGAAAAATGATAGGACTGAAAGAAAAATGTCAAATCCAGCAATCCTAAAATTAAAACAAATTCAATTATGTCAAATTTTGTTTCACTGGTAAAATGACACATTGACTTAGGCATCTAGAGATGTGGGTTATGTTCAGGAACTATTTTTATGGAAGAGAAAATGCACACAAAGAGGAAATTTTTGCAACGGGACACAAGAAACAAGTAAACCCTGAGAAACGAAATATGGAGTCTACAAGGAGGAGAGTTTTAGAAAATTTTCAGTGCCTTTTACCATACCCACAGAAGCTTCTAAACATACTACAGATATGTGTAGTACAAAGGCTTTCAATCATCCTTGCAATTCAAAGTAAACAAATTCATCTATTCAAGAGTTTTCTACGAAGTAGAACCACATTATTTGCTTGTATCTCTCTCCATTTTCTAATCTATCTCTGCACAACTCTGTAATAAGCAAACATCTTCATCTTTAGAGTCTTACTGGGGTAGGTTTTGGTCTAAGCCATGTACTTGTGTACTGCTTGTTTACATTGGGTCTGACCCAGTAAGCCTCGGTTTCTTCACTTGTGAAATGGAAGAAATAATTTCTGTGCTTTAGTGTTGCTAGGAAGATTTAAAAAAATACCCACAGCTCACCTAGGTCAGGACTTGGCTTATCGTGAGTGCACTCTAAAATTTAGCTCCCTTCTCTCCTAAGCACTCCCAGAAGGACACACTTCCGGAGAGAAACATGCCCACACGTGTCCCGTCTTGCTCTCCTTTGATGGAAATGCTCACCCTCCCCTATCACTCTACATTTTATCTTTCCTTATATAGTCACTGTAAGACACACCTTTCCTAGGAAGTACTCCTTACCCTAAGCAAGGCCAGGCCCATCTCCACATTCCGGATGGCATGGCTCCTGCAACAGGCGCCACATAATTATCGCTACATTATAACATCTCCAAGTTTCCTGTATGTGAGTTTCATGAAGTCTCTCAGAAGTGATCACGGTTCATTTGGGAGAACACCGTATTTTCATTTTTTAAATATTTAACACAGTACTCAACAAGTCTTAAACACCCAGTAAAACCTGATAAACATCTGCTAACACAGTAATGGAAAACTGGGTTGAAAATACATTGGTAAACTAAGTGAAAAGTCTGAAACAGAAGCTTTTGCTTACTAAACCTTAACTATAAGATTGTTATAGTTAATAACAATATCAATAACAAAATAATTTTGTGACGACACAAAATTATTTTATGCTACAAATAACTCAACCTGAAGGATAATGTTAAATAGCAGTCTCAGAAAACCATACAATAGGTTCTTATCTTGACCAATAATATGCAGAATGTTATATTTTTAAGACTTAAAAGAGTAGCTTTTTATACGGATGCATTACCTGTCTTTTGCAGTACCCTGCACCTGTTCCATACCCTTTCAGCTGCAATGACTGTATGTTCAAGGAATGTAACTGAGCCAGCGTTTCTACCATGGCCACGTATATGGCTGAGCGTTCTGCTGGGCTAACTTCAGGAAGTGTGAAATCACGAAAGATTCGGCCCTGTGGAAGTGATTATAACAGGCAATTGAAATGTTTGGCAACTGAAACCAATACTTTGCGGAATATTTGATAAATACATTCAATTGTGAAATATATATGAGTGTATGTGCCAAAGAGAAAATACAAGGATACACAAAGATGAACTTAAAGGTCAAACTACTCCCAGTTTGAATCTTATAAAATTTTTTTTTAAAAACCAATTTGAGTTTATTCTTAATGGTTTAATCTTTGTTTTCTCTTGTGAAGTCAGTTCACACTGCCCTACAGGACAATTTTGTTACTGCCATTATAGGTAGCTCTTTACTGTCACCTAGAGGAAAAATTAGGAATCAGTCACTCTGCCCTAATTACTAAATTTGTTCGTTATGTATACACACATTGCAACTAAATTTTAAGTCCTTGCCAAACTGAATAAAATGTTGAATTGTCAGTTATGAACATAATTCAAATTAAATAGAACAGTATTTTATAATCAAAAATATAGTAAAAGCAACAACAAAATAAGACTGCTAACTCACCTGCATGTGTTCCATCACATAAAATTCCGTTCCAATGACAGAGGCATCACTGCAGTACAGCAAAGGCTTGGCAACAGGGAATCCAATGGAAAACAAGGCTTTCTGGACTTTAAATTCTCTATCAATCTAAATAGTGTGATGGATTATTAAAAATCACAACAGAAATGTAATACCTACTGGTGAACTGACATGAACTAAGGCTAGAAATCAACTGTAAAATAGTGTCCCTAATAATCCAGAGACGACAGTGATTTCTTTCACAGTGGAATGTAATCATCACAGTTAGAAATTAGACCAGCTCTAAAAAACCAATTTAATTAGGGGAAAAGGATGGCCTCTTGGATGGGGTCAAATCCTGGTTCTGGGCCTGTGAAGTCAATAGTTCCTGACTGTTACCTGGCAGGAGGTCTTAGGCAGGTTCCTGATATGCTAAACAAGGAATCGAACACAATACCTATGATAGCAGCAAGATCAAAGATTTACTTGAAGGAGAAAAAGAAAGATACACTCCACACAGGGTAGGAGCAGGTCAGTGAGACAAGCTCAGATCCACAGGGCGTTGGTGTTGAGGGTTATAAACTTTAGGGTTGGGGTGAGACTGAGGGTTTGGCCTGAGGTGGACTCCTGCCAATAACCAATTTGTTGTTTTTTAAATTTATTTTAAAAACAAAAGAAGAAAACATATTAACAAACAGACATCAATTTACAAAACAGCATAAGAACAATACAAACAATACAGTTACAGACAAAGTGGTAGGAAATTAACAATGGTTGTTGTATTACGTATTGGTATCTTCAAAGTGGTTTCTCAGGAGAACAAATAGAGACATGCAGTACTGATCAAGCAAGTAATCATTAACTGTTCCTTTCAGTAAAGCAATAGAAGAGAGTAGTACAACTGTTACCTATCCTGTACATACATACATACATACATACATGATTTCCTCTTCTTTCCCTTCTCCTTTCCCACATCCCAGTTGCCCCTTACTTTTGAGCATTTTCGTTTCATTTCATGTCTTTCATACCTCCTAGTTTTTATTAACTCTTTCAGGTTCTTACATTAGTGAGACAATACATTGCTTACACATGCACATCTGATTTATTTCACTTATGAGTATGGTCTCTAGTTGTGACCATTTATTTACCTGTAAAAGCCTCGAGTTTATCTTTCTTTATAGCTGAGTAATATTCCATTATGTAAAAGTACCACAATTTTTTTTATCCAGTCCTCAGTGGATGGACATTTGGGTTGCTTCCACAATTTAGTTATTACAAATTATGCCGCTATGAACATGGGTGCACGTATATCGCTGTGATATGTTTTCAGATCTTCTGGGAAAATACCCAGAAGGGGAATAGCTGAGTTGAATGGGACCTCTAGACCTAGTTTGCTGAGGAATCTCCAAACTGATTTCCACAGTGGTTTCACCAATCTGCATTCCCACCAACAGTGGAGAAGGATTCTTGTTTCTCCACAGCCTCGCCAGCATTTGTTATTGGTTGATTTCTTAATGACAGCCATTCTTGCTAGGGTGAGGTGAAATCTCAGTACTGTTCTAATTTGCATTTCTCAAATGACTAATGATGGTGAACATTTTTTCATGTATTAATTGCCATTTGTATTTCTTTATCTGAGAAGTGTGTATTTATCTCAGCTGCCCATTTTTGGATTGGGTCTTTGAATTTGGAGAGGCTGATATTTTTTAATTCTTTATATGTTCTAGATAGAAGACCTCTGTCTGAGGGAGAGTCAGTTAAAATTTTTTCCTAATTTATGGGTTTTCCTTTTAGTCTGCTGGTGATTTCTTTAGATGTGCTGAAACTTTTCAGTAGGATGAGATCCCTGTTGTTGATTCTTTCAAGTATTTCCCATGCAGTTTGATTTCTGCTGATGAACTCTCTGCCTACCCCTATGTCTTCAAGGTTTTTACCTACTTTCTCTCCCAATAGATTTAGTGTTTCTGTTTTAATATTGAGGTCTGCGATCCACTTTGACTTGGGGATAGACATCCTGGGCACCAAGGACGATGACCAATTTGACTCAGGCCCTCTGCATCCAAAGTCCAGAGGGCTGGGGACAGGGTCAAATCTGAGTAGTCAGTGATATGGTAATTAGGAATGGGTCCTGGTAGGACACTTAGTGCGGTAAGCCAAGTGCCCTGGTTACTTTTTCCATTATAATTAGATCTAGGTATCCTGGTCCTAAGATAATGTTTAGCTTTATTTTTTTATGGTACTGGGAATTGAACTCAGGACCCTGCACTTGCCAGGCAGGTGCTTGTGCCCCTGAGCTATGCTTGTGCCCCTGAGCTATATCTCCGGCCCTAAGCTAATGTTTAGCTCAGAATGTGGATTGAGTTCCAAAAAACAGGCTCCAAGGCAGCTCTGCCCTCTCCTTTTCTAGCCTTTTCCTTGGCTACCTCCTGCCTCAAGGCCACAGTATTTCAAGTTGTTCACCTGAATCGTTCCTTTGTTCTCAGCAGTTCACTGCTAACTGGCTTGCTCTCATTCCTTCCTATCTCTCCAACAAGTCTCTTTCAGGGCTCCACCAGACAGCTGAGGGGCTGGGGCAGGCAGGTGGTGGTGGGAAGAAAAGGGTACCCTGCCCTTTTGGAGATTAAAGGAGGCGAGAACCTCCAAGGCAGGAGCTTGGGATCCTCCTGGTACGTGGGGCTGCTGTGGAGCTCAACAAAACTACTGTACTGGGAAAGGAGGTAACAAGAAGCAAACAGGTCCTGAAACAGATGCCCAAATAAGATGGAAGAAATTGGCATCCTTGGCCTGGGCAGATGCATGGGCCTATCACAGGGACACATGGGCAGGGCTGTGATACAGACCACAAAAGGATGACTTCTTAACATGACAAATCACCTTGCTCCAGACTCAGGTGACAGTGACTGACCATTCCAAGAGGGGAAGCCATACAGTTCACCTTAGTCAGGGAGTACAGCAGTTGCTTGTGCAACAACAGGAGCAGGGAAGTAACTAAACCCAAGGCCAGAGAGAGAAAGATCAGCAGTGCCAATGGCTAGAGATGGAAATGTTTCTAACCATCCATCCTGGTGCCAGGAAATCAGTAAGGGGAGAGCAAACAGAAGTCTGGGAGGCAGGGAGTGAGAGAGAGAGAGAGACAGAGACAGAGACAGAGACAGAGAGACAGAGAGAGACAGAGAGAGACAGAGAGAGGGGCAGGGAGGGCGTGTGTGTATGTGTGTGTGTGTGCTGCTGGGATGGAACCCAGCGATTCATGTACGTTAGGCAAGCATTCTACACCAAAAGACATCCCTACCTAACAAATACGAAGTGGATGGCAAAGTGGGAGCACTGCTTTTTAAAATGCAGATTAGGGAAAAAAAAAATCAATGAAGTTAAAATGAAGTACTGTAGATCCTTGGAGCTAGCTATCCCTAGGTTGTGAGCGTTATTGTAAGGGATGGCAACTTTTAGCATATCATTTTAAGATAGAATAATTCTAGTCTCAGTGCAAGCCTCAAAATGTGTCTTGAGAAACATCCCAGAGGGGTTGTAAAGAGTTAACTTTGCAGTCCTGACTTTGCCCAGGAATACTTCAAAGACAAACCTTGTTGAGTTGTTTCACCCCTCCCCTGGCCCTAGATAAACATTGTATCTAAAGGGAGACATATAGAACAGAGTACAGAAAGTATATATCATTGTGGCCGGAGCCTGACCCAGTCACAGGGCACAAAAAAAGCAACTGTGGCCAGGCCTAAACATTCCAATCTATTACCATGGAAACCAAAAATGTATATAAGGTGGGAACAAAGGCAGTTAAGTGCCACATTCCTGATCAGGAATGAGGGGTGACTGGTCTAAAAGTTAATTAAAACTCCATTTGTTCTGAATGAGTTCTTTGATCTCCTGCAGAATTCAGCCCAATTTTTGCCATAACATTATGTTATGTTCTGATGTGTTCTTGTAGGATGCTATCAAGAACAGAACCAAAATATTACTGTTCATAAACATTTCATTATTGTTTACTGGGGCATAAATCTATGGGCACAGGTGTAGATCCTCATTTAGCCATGTCATGTTAAGATTTAATAAAAGTTACTCAACTTTTTTATCTTAAGCATCCAAATTATTTCATGTTTCTGGGAGCATACTGAGACCAAAAAGTCAAAACGTGCTTTTGTCTATATAGTGACATTGTGCCCCACTCACAGTGTTTGTTTCCTAGTGAGCCAGGCCTGCCACACCTGGTAGGCACTGTTACAGCAACATGCTAAATATGCACACTGCTGTTCAATGTTTTCAGGATTTCCATAGATAATACCTGTTTTGGAAAATATAAAAAGTTAAAAATTTTTTGACTGACATATTCTATTTGTACAGATTTATGAGGTTTAATTCATGTATACATTCAGTAGTGATCAAGTCAGGGTAATTAGAAAAACAGTTCTTATCAAAAACATTTACAATCCTCATTGTTAAGTATAATATTTAGACAATGCTATAAAGTGCTTATTCACATCTTTCTTTTTATTTCCAGATTAGAGGACCATCATAGCAAATAGATTAAAATAATTCAGCAAGTAGATATTGTTATCACTTAAACATGTAACAGACCTAAAACATCTAGCAGTTAGTACTGAAAAATACTCATTGGCTGATTGTACTTCTACCTAAGTGTGTGGGAAGGAATCACACCCAGGAGAGGACTGGGTATTGTCCAAGATCAGTGGCCTAAAGATAGCCTAGATTTGAACCCCAAGTCCTTTTTAGAAATAAACAGGGATATAATTCAAATGAAATTTTAATTGGAAATAAGATAAATATTCTCTTGTTTAGTAGCTATATAATCACCTTAAAAAGCAATTTAAATTGTTTGTGTGTATATACAAGTCATTTATCAGGAAAGAATTTACGTTATATTGATATGCATACCTTATGTGCCTTAGGAAGAAGTGAACCTGGTGGTTTTTTCCTTAGTACATATGCTTGAGAGCCCTTCTGGAGATAAAAGGTTGGGTTGGACTGTCCTGATCTAGATACAAGCAAAAAAAAGTCAGTTGAAAAGATATGTTTTATTTTTTCCTGAAACCCTACTGAAATGCCAGAAGAAACCAGAAAAGAAATCCCTCTCAATGTTGAAAAGCCATCAAGGTGCTATAAGCAGAGCACAGCATGACTATCTGGATGACATTAAAACAGACAGCAAAGCTGGATATATATGGTGGTGCAAGCTTGTAATCCCAGCTATTTGGGAGGCTGAGGCAGGAGGGTCCAAATTCATGGCCATTCTGGGCAACTTAATGAGACACACTCTGTTTCAAAATAAAAACTGAAATACAGAAGGGCTGGTAGTGTAGCTCAGTGATAGAGTTCTTCCCTAGCATGTATGAGACCCTGTGTTCATTCTCCAGTATGACAGAAATAAACAAGCCCCCAAACCAAAACATCAAAAACAAAACCAAACAACACAAAAACATACTGGCAGCTGGAGGTTCTGTAAACCCATGGGCAGGAGAATGGATCTCACCGCTAACTGCAAGTCATGTTTTATCAGAAGCACCCCTAAAACAATGCCTACATGTAAGTAAATAAATGAAGGCTGAGGGGAGAGGTCATCACTGATCAGTCAGGAAAGAATTAATGGATGCTAGAACAGCTCGGCTAGTTCCCCCCACCACCCCTCTTGTAGCAATAACCTCCATATATGTCTCCAAGGCTAGTAGCCGAGTACAGCTCTCCACAATGGGGGACAGAAGACTGAGATTCCAGAGTGGGCAGCTAGGCCAATACAATGGTGCCCAGGCAGTCCACAGGAACAGGATCTCTCGCATGGTCTGAGGATATACATCCCAGCTAATGAAACCATTCAGTCTATACCTTTACTCTTAATATGGGCATTTAAGAACTGCCCATTTTGGAGAATGCCATAGTATAAAAGAGAGGGCCTAAACTAAAATGTAAGACTTGATCTGAGAAGTACTGGCTAAAAGTGAGAAAAGAGTAACCTTGAAGTCTCTCCTCAGGACTCTATCCTCTGTCAGGAAAGAGCGAGAATGAAGCCAGCGGGAAGCAGCAGCGGTTCCAGTATCTCCAGCTTTCTGCCTATGGCGCACGCTCCCAGCACTGGTGTCAAAGAGCACTGATCTTGGCCCCTTTCTTCTTCTTGGATGGGTGCCTTCTATCACAGCAAAGTGGAGACAACTGCAACAGTCAGGAAATAGGACCACCTCAAGCTCTGTTGCCTTTAGTGACATGGGGCAATTTAGCTGTGATGCTACCAAGACTCGGGGTGACAGTGATCCTTGCGAACATTTTTTGAATGCCAAATGACTGACTGGATGCATTTTGCAATTCTCTAACCATATATGAAGCACTGATCTTCCATGATAGTAAATGATCAGTGAAAGATACATGATCCAGCAAGGCCAATCCTGTGTATACATCCAAGAGAATTTAAAACAAAGTTCACACAAAAACCAGTTCTTAATTGTTCACAGTAGCACCATTGACAGTAGACAAGATATTGAGAACAAGTCCAATGTCTGTCAGCAGGTGAAAAGAACCAAACAGGTATATCCATACGGGAATATTAAGTAGCCAGGAAGGGAATGATATGCTGATTCCTGTCAGAACTGGATGCATCGGAAAACATGCTAAGTGAAGGGAGTCATCCACAAATGTCTACACATTGTGTGATTCTGTTTCTATGAAATGTCCAGAACAGGCAAACTTACAGTAACGGACAGTAATGACTCTGTCTCACACCAGAAATAAAAACAGGGCTGGGGGTGTAGCTCAGTGTGAAGGTCTTGGGTTAAATCCTAGTACTGAAAAAAAAAAAGATTAATGGCTGCTAGAGGACACGGAAGGAGGGAATTAGGAAGGACGAGGTTTCTTCAACAGAAAGAGTAGAATTAGATGGTGGTGACGGCTGTATGATATTGTGAATATGCTGAAAACAACTTAAGTATACACTTTAAAACTGCTAAAATTATTAATTTTAGTTTTATTTTGTTTCTGGTCTTTTTAAGACAGGGTTTCACTATGCAGTTCAGGCTGGTCTTGAACTTGCAATGATCCTCCTGCCTCAGCCTCCCAAGTACTGGGATTACAGGCACGTGCCACCGGGCTTGGAATTAAAATTGTGAATTTTATATTACTTTTATTTCAAAAAAATTAAATAATTTAAAATTTTTCTTCTAAAGAAATATTTAGTATAGTTTTAATAAAACAAAAACAAAAAGGGAGAAGCCTTCTTGCTTGGCTGACCATCACCAATATACTCAGCACAACAGTGCTGTGTACTGTTGTCCTCCTAAGGCTTTGCACAAGACATGTGGTGCTGAAGTAATTTTTTCATCTACAGCCTAGGAGGTGGCACTTCTGATGTGTCCAACCTCCATTAACAAAGACAGAATCTATACATTTAGGTACTCAGCTAGGAATGCTCCCGTGATTGGAGATGACTTTGCCTAGACATCAATCTCAGGAGCCTCACAGTCACCCTTAGTGTTGGTTCACTTAGAAGCCTACAAAGACAGGAAGTGCAGCACGCCAGCAGGGCCGCAGAACGGCTTCATCAGGAGCCCCGCAGCAACCACGCGGCAGCCTGTGGCTTACTCTAGCTCCCCTGTGCTCGCACGGGGAGCAAGGCTACTCAGGCCTCTATTCTGTACACTGGGTCACTTACAAGCAGCAAAAATTAGTTTTTCACAGTTCTGGAGCCGCGGAAGTCCCAGATCAAGGTACCACATCATGACCGGTAAGTACAGAACGTGGAATCATCTTGCGAGTGGCTCTACTTGCACTTCCAAGCAGAAACTCAGAAATTCCTACAAGACTGCTTTTAACAGAAGGGAATTGAAAGAAGTCACCCAGACGAGAGTCTATTTTACAGCTACAAAGCAGTCACGCCACCCCTTGACCTGAAATACATTTGAAAAGACTGGAATTCGCTGCTGCCTGACATCACCCCTTTTCTGTTGGAACTGAAGAGACCTGAGCAGTGACGGCTGCGCCAACCAGGCATAACGCGACTGCTTACACCAGGGCGCCTCCGGCCTTTGCCGTCTGCTCTGCCAGTCAGTGTGGCCTGCGCATTCAGGTTTGGGAAACCGAGAGAGCAGGGCCAAGGAAAGTGCTCAGTTCAGCAAATCTGAACTCACAGGCGTCCCTCCAGCACTTCATAGATTTCTTTCCTTAAATTTCATTTTACGGGAAAAAAGGTAAAACAAACTCTCATAACAAAATAATAGATGAGAATACATTACACATTGTAATCTTAAAGTAGTTACTCAGAGTACAATGTATAGGGATAAAAAACTCTCCGATCAACATTAGCACAGCCTTTACCTTGCAATGAACTAAGAGACACCAGCAGCATAACTGACTTGCATTTCTTCCCTTTCCCTTCCTTTCTTCCCCTTTCCCCCATCCTAGGTCCTTTTTCCTTCTGAACAATTTCTTTCCACTTCACAACATCTATTATTCATTTTAGATCTTATTTACTCTTTCAGCTTCTCACAACAGGGAGACAATACAACGCTGACACATATAAGTCTAATTTATTTCACTTATGAGCGTGGTCTCAAGTTTTACCTATGGAAGTATCAAGTTTACCCTTCTTTATAACCGCGTAATACTCCATTGTATGAAAATACCACATCTTTTTTGTCCATTCCTCACTTGATGGGCATTTTGGGTTGTTTCTAAGATTTACCTATGACCAACTGTGTACCGGCTGAGACTATGACACTGATGCCGAAGCATCTTGAGGGGTCTGCTGTAGATAGAGGTAAGGAAAGGAAGGAAGGTTGAAAGCCCAACGATGTGATGTTTGAGCATAGACAGCAATGAGCATGATTTAAGGGGCTTAAAATTACACAGATGATGATGAGACACAGAAGCAAAACATCCCCTAAGAAGTTGCTAGGATTCTATGCATTCAACAGGCCACAGCAGAAGACGAGAGACATCTCACATGAAGCCAACCAGACAGTTCTTGACCAGTGCAATGGAATTGTAAAACTGCTGGTCAAGAACCAGACTACTGAGAAAATAATTTAAAACCAGCAGACAGAGGTGGAGAAGGTCCAAAGCCCCAGAATATCACAGTGACCAGAAAGCAGGCCCCATGGAAGGTGCTTTGCTAGGGCCTTCCCTGGGAGTGGGTGATCATCCCACTCCAACCACGATTGCAAAAACAAAGCCAACACAAACACAACCAAAAGTTGGAACATGAATACAGTTGTAGCATTTGAAGGATTCTGAGTTGTAAAAAGTCATTTCGGTGGCTTTTTATAAAAACATATTTTAACTGCTATCTAATGTATCGCTAGATGTTTTTAATATCTGACTCTATCTACATAGGGAAGAAGCATACAATACGCTTTTCCTATATGCTAAGTAAGGAGAAAATGTGATTTGTGTTATAGAGCAAAGTATTTTTAATTGGAACCACTGGGGGGGGTTCAGTGCATCCGATAGAAGACCACCCCACCTCAGCCCCAAATACCTGCCACTTCCCATTTCCTCTCACAGGCAGCACTGAGTCTTGAGACGCCCAGAACCGGTCACACTGCGCGCTTCATCCTTGTCTATGCCATCAGGACAAGACGCCCCAAACCCCCGCTGCCCCCGGCTCCTGCACTGCAGCTCCTGAAAGGGTCTGCACAGCCCGGCTTTGTCCTGCTCTACCATTCCTCACCAATGCCCCAGCTCACGCTGTCCTTCTGTGCCCGGGCTCCGGCTCTCACTCTTTCATGATCCCACATACTTTCAGCATCTTCCTGACCAGGCTATTCGCCTTCTGGCTCCAAATCATGAATAATCCACAAAGACGCTGTTTCCTCTGCCGGCTTCCTAGACAGGAGATGTTTTCCCCACGTTAGCCACCCACTGGGCCTAGAGATGGAGTCTGGATCTTCCCGACGCTGTCACTTCTCGACTCTTTGTTCTTCCTACTGTTCAAATGCCTCCCACCTTTGAATCGCATGTCAAGAGACCCTGACACTCTCCGCTCTACCTTTATTACAGTCGCCTGCTACCTCCCAGATGATTCCTTCTCAGAAATGAGCACTGCAGCTTGATTCACAAGTACTCTCAACGCTACTCCTACCTTAATTGTTAATGATTTCAGGGACACAGATGTCCCTTCTCACACTCAACCCTGTCAGTTCTGTCCATTTTCCCCTCCAGCGATGTTTTTCTTAACACTGTGTCAGCGCTCATTCTGAGTGATTATACTCTGGAACCTAGTAAATATCGACAACTCAGCCACTACATAACCCGACTCTGTGGGCACTTCCATCTCTAATCTATTTTCCCACCCACTTCTGTCAGTACCTTGGTTCCAACAATTCTTCTGTCCTTGGGCCTGCATTCCACTCGCTTCTCCTCACCATGCCCTTGTTTGACTAGCTTCACTGTGACGGTAAATTACATAACTGCCGCCCTGTACATCTCTCACACGCGTGTTCTTTTCTCACTGTGTGCTATCTGGTTGGCAAAATCACCTTCCTGCTTGAATTCGATTCTCTACTTGTACCATATAACTAATGGTAGGCGGAAGAAGGAATACACAGCCGTAATGTTTGTTCTAGGTTGGGTTCCTGAGGGGGAGGGCAGGGGAGGAGAGGAAAGGGGAGGGGAGGGGAGGGAAAGAGAAACATCTCTTGGCTATTGGAAACCCAGCTCGCTTTGGTGTGTACAGAAATAAAAAGAGGATCTGAATAAAACATCAGTAATGTTTACTAAAATAAGTACTCTTTTCTCAGATTAATGACCAAGAACCTCAAAAGGAGCCTCGCTGGGACACCTCACTTCCCTAGCCCGTTGCTTCTCCCACGCTCTCAGAGAGCTATCTTGTAATTTCTCCTCAAAGCTCTAACACACCCTCCAGCTTCGCTCTCGGTTACTTGGCTTCCTCCTTTAATGCGAAAATATGGCGGTCAGACACGCGCATCCATAGCTTATACTGTGTACCCACAGCACACAATCCTGTGTGTCCATGTATCATATCTTCCCTCCAGAGCCCACAGAGGACGGGTTACACCCCTGCGGTCTCATCTCTGCGGATCGGATCCCTGACTTTCCTGCCTTCTCAGTCTTTGTCTCCTGCGCAGATTCTACACATCAGCACACAAGCGCGGTCTTTTTAATTTTGTTTCCAAAGGCCTTTTCTTGGCCTTATGCCCCCTTCCACTTAAAATTTCTATTCCCTTTGTACAAATGCTCTTTGTTCTAATTTTCCCCCTTTATTCCCTCTTACGTCAATTTTAATCACGTTTTCATTCTCATCTTTCCATGAAAACTACTGCTTTTCTGACCTCTCCCCTTAGACTTTTGTAGGTTCCTCTTAATTCTTCCACTTCCCTAGGCCTTTGCTCTAGGCTGGCTTATTTTCTAGGGAAGCTCTTTTACTTCAGGGCTTTAAGTGCTGTTTCTGTGTCAGCAACCACCGAATTCACCTCTAGTCCAGGCCTCCGCTGTGACCCCGACTCTTACACCCAGCCGTTGCTGTACCTGTTCGCTGAATGTCTAAAAGGCACCTTAAAATTTAATGCTACAAAGCTGAGTTTCTAATATTCTCTCTCCAACCTGTTTTTCTACAATCTCCCCTTCACTTCAACATAGCTCCATTCTTACCGTTATTATGGAAAAAATGGAGTATTCTTTGTCTCTTCCTTCCCTATCCTATATCTAATCAACATGTCCTTCAAAACATACCAAGGCTGTGGCCAATTCTCACCTATTCCATACTACCCCGCAGGCCTGCACCGCTAATACCTCCCGACTAGAACATTATAATGTGCAGTCTCGCTTCTGCCCTTGCTCTGTTGAGTGAACTCTCAACCAAAAATACAGAGATTCTGTTTTCTAAAAGAGACACAAGTCATAGTCGGGCATGGTGATACATGTCTGTAACCCCAGCACTCTGGGAGGCTGAAGCAAGCAGATCACAAGCTGGAGCCCAGCCTGGGAAACTCAGGGACTTACAGAGACCCTGTCTCAAATTACAAACAAAAAGGTCTCAGGCTGTAGCTGAGGGTGAAGGCCCTAGGTCCCCAGTGCTGCCCCTTCCCTCAAAAAAGAGAAGTCAATTTCCTCGGCTCAAAAACGCCTATTCTCCTCTATCTCAACTCAAAGTAAAGGCCAGGGCCTCCACAACAACCCAGAGGGTCTCTTGCTTATGCTACAGAAGCCAGGCTGGCTGCAATAAGCAAACGCAGTCCCCTCCATGGCCTTTGCCCAGGTCCCGTGTCTGCAGCTCTCAGTTCACAGACACTGACACGGCTCATGTCTTCATCTCCTTCAGGCCTTTGCTGAATGAATGCAAAGGCTTCTCAATGAAGCCTTCCCGCCAGGGCCTCATTTACTGTTTGCTTTGTGTCACGCCTCCTGTCTAGACATTCTCCTAGAGCCTCCCGCAGTTATAGGTGCGGCTTCTCAGAGGCGGCTGGACCTAGAGTGTGGGATATATTCTTTTTCACTGGTGTGTTTTGTTTGTGCAAATAGCATGCAACCCTAATTCAAATTTCCCATTTTTATTCCTTAGGAGTGTTTCTACTATTGTTAATCTTTTGCTCTTGCACGTAAAAATTAGGAGCGTTCGTTCCACCCCCATAAAAATCAGGATTTTGCCATTGCACTGAATCTTTAGATTACTGAGTAAATAAAAAAATAAAAATCTATAATATTGTATTTTCCTCCTCACATACATGGCATCTCTCAATGTTTAGAATTCTTTTAAAAGTTCTAATAAAATTTTGTCATTTTCCTCACAAAGGTCTTGCACATATTTAAATAATTTATATTTTGATGCTTTTATTGAGTATAGCTTTTTGAATATTATATTTTAAATGTTTTTGTTAAAGTATAGAAATGTAATTGATTTGTACACTGAATTTTCTTTTCTTTCTAGTCTTTTTGAGACAGGGCCTCCCTGTACAGTTCAGGCTGGCCTTGAGTTCACTTTGTAGCCCAGGCTGGTCTAAACTAACAACAATTGTCCTGCCTCATCCTCCTGAGTGCTAGGATCATAGGTGTATACCACCAAGCCCGGCTGTATACTGAACTTTCATAAACAATTATCTGTGTACATTACTGGCTCTATAACTTATGAGTCAATTTCTAAAACATGTATTTGTTAGCTGTCTTCTATTAAACTTTTGACACTTATACCCTCAAAATGTGTTTATTTTCTAAAAACAGAAAGTGACTTCAGAATATTTGAAGCTTCCTTTGTGAACTAGTATGTTTTCCATTTATGAACTTTTTCATGTGTCCTGGAAATAAATGTGTTTCCTCTGTGGGATCTACAGTTCCATATATCTACATTAAAGTTAAATAGCATTTCTGGAAATAATATTTGGTCACGACTAATTTATTAATTAAGCATTCAGTTTAATTTAGAACTAAGTTTCTTTCAATTCGATAACTCTCCAAAAGTCTGGAATATAAATATTATTATTCCTTTTTGCCAAAGCAGGACTTGATGCTCAAAGGCCAGCCTGTTCAAATTCCACAGGCATGGCTGAAATTTGAACTTTAACCTGGTAGTCTGTCTACACCACCAGGTTTCTAGGGTAAAAGCCAGGCCACTCTTCATTCCACCTCTCCTTCATCCCTTGTGTCTACTGGGATGTGCGGCCTTTGAATTTTGACATCCCCTAAACTCTGATTCATTTGACCTTTACTACAACTTCCACTTTCACTAAAATCAATAAAGAGTACAAATGCCAGTGATAAGGTGCCGCTGGAACCCCGTATTATTGAAATGTTTAAACCTTTCACCTACATTGCTCCGTTAGTCTTGACTTAGCAAAACTGGCAAGTATGACAAAAGAAAACTTGTTCTCAGAGTTTATATAACATATTTAAATACCCAGACAATGGCAGATAGAGTTTTCTAAAAGCTACGACTCTTTCCACAGTCCCGTGTTTATAAAAATAGTATTTGAAATACAGTTTTAAAAAATATCTATTGTAAAACATAAGACTAAAGCCAGATTCACGGGAACAGTACTCTGAGGATCATCTCACTCAGTTTAATTTCCGCACTTCGAAAAAACTTAGGCCCCAAGTGATGCTGTACCTCGCTCAGTGAACGGACCAGGATCTGGATCCTACTGGGAAAACGACCAATTAATTACAGGGATTACGCCAGCGTCTTGGAATAAAGTCTCAAGTTATAAACGACTGTAGCACAAGACGTCGCGGCACATAACTTCATTTTAAAACAAAAACTCCATTGCCCAGTGGAATGGCAAATTTATATCAGCGCTTTGATCATCACCCTCGAATTGGGACTGCGCGGAACGGAACGCAGGGGACAGGCAAGGTGCTTCTTTGCAGGAAACATACTGGGGCCGAGGAAAACCAGAACCATCCCAGGGTGAAAAGAAGGAAAGCCCAAAGATTTATGTCTGCAGGGGGTGAGAGCCAGCGTTGGTACCTGTACTGCGTAATGGTTAGTGTAGACTCGGGCTGCGCCCCAAAGCCAGGCAGGTGCTGGTTTAGGTAGGCCTCCAGGGCTCTGTGGTCGAACTTGTGCTGGGGCAGCACTTCGGCGGTGTCGGGCTCTCTCCAAGCGGTTTCTCTCCCCATGACTGCGGCTGCTGCTGCACAGCGCTCGCAGGGGGCCAAGGTCACTGAGGCGGCGAGAGCTCTACCTTAGGTCCGCGGCGCGAAGCAGGGCGGGGCCACGCCCAGCCAATCACAGACGCTCTGGCGCCGCTGCCGAGCAACGCCGACCAGCAGCTTCCAGAACCTGGGCCCGGATACTGGAAGCTCCCGGTGTGCGTTCCAATTCAGAATTTTCTGAGTTAGAGACTTCAAATTTAAAGACAGCAACGCCACAGTCGTCGCAACGGGCAAAGAAGGCTGCAGACTCTTCTTCACCGTCAAACTTAAGGGGCCCTCAGGCGGAAGGCGACAGGGTCCGGTTTCGAAAAGAGGCCGTGCGCCCCGCGAGCCCAGCAAGAACAGATCCTGGCGTTCCCAGCTGCTTGCGTAGAAAGGCAGTGTCGCCGTCGCCTGCCCCAGACACTGGCGAGCCTTGTCTTCCTAGTGCCGGCTCCAGCGGATCTAGCCGAGAAGGCAGAGAAGCGCGTTTGCCCCAGGAAGCGGAGACGGCGTCGCACCGGAAGCGGACCTTGGGGGCGGCGGCTGTGACGGCGACGTGTCAGTCGGAGGCCCTAGCGCCGCTTCCTTAGCCTTCGGGGCCTCCTGCGTCCCCTCGCGGGGTCGTCGGGCAGCGTGGGGCGGCGGCGGCGGCGGGCCGGGCTGGGGGCGGTGGCTGGCGGCGCCCCAGCCATGGCGGAGTCTGTGGAGCGGCTGCAGCAGCGGGTGCGGGAGCTGGAGCGGGAACTCGCCCGGGAGAGGAGTCGGCGGGTCCCGGGGGACAGCGACGGAGGAGGCGGCCGGGCCCGCATCGAGAAAATGAGCGCCGAGGTGGTGGACTCCAACCCCTACAGGTGACCGGCGTCTCGAGTTGCCGGGAGGCGGGCCGGGGGGTTCCCGAGGGAGGCCCCGTCCCGCCCCCTCGGCCCCGCCGTCCTTCCCTTGGGCTGGGGACCCGGTTCCGAAACGGCCATACCACGCTTTAGTGCAGTCCTGAAATGTTCTTTCTGTTTAAAAAACCAAACCCGAGTGAGTCGTGCGTATGGTGCTGCTTCTGTGCCGGCCGTCCCTCGCGTTCAGCTTCCTGTCCCCTGTGCCCCACCTCGGCCACCTCGTTCTGCGACCCAGGTGGTAACATCGAACCAGATGTAAAGCCCGCCAGGCATCGATTTTGATTTCCGTGCAAGCTTCCCAGTGTCTTAGATGGGTAGGGCAGCAGGGAGCGGGGTCAGCCCTCACCTGAGATTTTAGGGTACCCTCACGAGTCAGACTTCGCAGGCCTGCCTGGCCCTCTCCTGTCCTCAGAAGGCTTGCCAGCGCGGCATGCAGAGGGTGGTGCAGTGGTTAAGGCTATGGGCTCCAAAGCAGGCGGACTGGATTCAAATCTCAGCTCTCAGTAGACAGGTAAATTTGAACAAGTTGTGAACCTTTATGCTTCAGCTTCTTACTACAAGGAGGGCACTGTCATAGTTAGGAGACTTGGAAAAGGCAGTGTATATGAAATTCTTAGAAAAATGATTGTACTTGGTTGAGCCTTGTTCACGACCATTGCGCACTGTGTTTAGTGGAAAGCAGTTACTGAGCGTTCACTATGTGCGAAGCACCTCAGCACGCGGCCTCCTCTTGCCACTACCTGTGCCATGGCTATTGTTTTACTCCATCCTATAGATCAGAAGGTTGAGGAGCAGAGAGCTGCTTTAGATTACAGCAGTAAGTAATGAGGTCTAAACTGACACCACATTTGTTTTATGCAAAATTCTCCGAGTGTAAGTGAATCAACCTGGTGGCATAGCATGGAGTCCCAGCACTCTGGGAAACTGAAGTAGAAGGACTGCAAATTTGAGGCCAGCCTGGGTGACTTTGCAAGACCCTGTCTTAAAAAGGAAATAAAGCATTCAATAGTATGGCTGAAAGTTGGATAATTTTAACACAGGTGAATTAGGGGATTGTTGCCCTTTCCCTTTTAAAGAAATGGAAGTTTTGGTTTTTTAAAAAGGTCTTACTTGTTTTGACGCAGAAAGCATCACTGGCAGTGCTGGGGTGCGCTGTTTTAACTGTATTGCCAAATACAAAGGGATAATGTTTCAAAATTTTTAGATTGAATAAGCAAAAACTGGTGTCTCTGATTAGAAGAAGTGGAAACTATTCCAGTTTGACTTCTTTGAACATTTTTAAATTTTACAAATTTGAAATGAACACCTTGAAATTCTTGCTCCAAGTTGAAATACAAAGGACATTGTAATCACAAACAAAAATGTCAGAGCCCAAGTCTAAACATGTACTATTTTCTGTCCCATCTGCACTGTTTGTCTTTTTAAAAAATTGCTGCATAGGAGATACCAGTTGATATCTGTAGTGTGTGAAAATTTGCTCTGTCTTTTTAAAATCGTTACTCATCTAGCACAAACATTTATTGAGCACCTCTTTATCTATTCCCATCCTTAATGGATATTTCTTGTGCACAGACACCATGGATGCCAAATACCCAAAGTTTCCTAATGACGTATGACAGGGACAGGAAAGAAAATGTGCAGTTACAATAAAGGTGGCAGGGATTACGATAGGGAAAGTACAGGGTAACTAGAAAATAGAGAAAATGGCTTTGTAGATCTCGACACCATTTAACTGCATCAAATGATACAAAAGAAATACATTTCCTGACCCTCAAAGTCTTTTTGCTTTAGTTGGGAGACTAAATAGACGCAAATGCTAAAGAGCCAATAACTGAATCACATGGCACAGAGTATGACTGTAGCACGTAGGGAAACTGCAGGGCGCATGTAGAGGTTTGCAGAATAGAGTGCCTAATTCCAAATCCTGCTCAGAAACAGCTCTGAGTGTGGCTTGCCACTTAGCTGAGCGTGTGCAGTGAATTAACCTGAGTCTTTCTCCCTCAGTTTAAAGGGGGTTGCAGTATGTTCTCATAATTATTTGTAAAGATTAAAGGAAACATCAGGATAAAGATGGATTGCAGGAATTTTACTATCACTTTCTGTCCAACATCACTAAAGTGACAGTGAAGGAACTTTTTAAAAGAACTGGTTTCCATCGTGGTTGTACTAGTATAATTTCCACCAACAATATAAAAGGGTTCCTTTTTCCTCACAACTTTACCAGCATTTGTTGTTATTTAGATCTTAGTGATAGCCTTTCTTTCTGGAATAAGAGTGGTTCTTCTCTGCAAAATCTCATAGAGCCAAAGAAACTCAGCAACACTGACATTCTGGGTTCTCAGTTAAAGGTTCTGGCTAGATTGCCTGACAAGCTGAAAATCAAAATGTGCTGCCTACTTCCTTAATGCACATGTATAAAACTTAACAAATTAGTGGTAACTAGCTGAAGTGTGTGCAAGTCCTTGGTATAGAGCAGGCGCTTACTAAATTAGTAGACATCATCCATTATGGGCAGAGGCAACAAGTGACAGGGCTTCAGCCGTGAGCACATTCTGATGGACACTGAGCATTCAACACTGAATGTCCATCTGTGCAAACAAAGCTGGGAAAATGTTTACATTTTACTTTGACTCTTAACATTGAAATCAGTACACATGGATCTTAGCTGCACATTAGAACACAGAAGGAGCTTTCTGAAAAATACATTGTTTCACAGACTACACCTAGGACGCTGCATAACCATCTATTTTTTAAAGCTACCCAGTAATTTAGTTTTACCTGGTAAAAGCTAGCTAAAAGACTCTTCCTTTTAAAGGAGGCCTACAGGTAGAGTTTTATTTATTTTCTGTGGTAATCTACATTTATATCACTATTAACTAAAAGACTGTAAGCATTAAAACATTTTTTCTTTGTTTTAAGCCGGTTGATGGCATTGAAACGAATGGGAATTGTCAGCGACTATGAGGTATGATAAACCTATCTACATTTCTGAAGATGATTTCAGTAAATGAAAATCATTTCTGGTGACAAATTAGGTCAAGTGTTATTAACCAATACATATATAAATTTGTTTTACAGAAAATCCGTACCTTTGCTGTAGCAATAGTAGGTGTTGGAGGAGTTGGTAGTGTGACTGCTGAAATGCTGACAAGATGTGGCATTGGTAAGGTAAAAATATTTTTCTTTGCCTGTCATATAGAGAATTCACCCCTGGAGAAAATCAGGTACAGATTAGGAGCTTTTTTCCTCTCAATACAAGTGGTCTTTTGATTTGTAGTGTGTACTTAGATTGTCCTCCACCCAAAAAGTTAAGACACATCTCTTCCAAATGAAAGTTGATACTATTGCTAAACAAGGATTGTGTTCAGGACCTTTTTTGTTTGGGGTAATATATAAACAATTTAAACTTAGTTCTCTTAGATATACAATCTTAGCAAAAGAAGACACATTGGTAAGAGTCTGGAATAGCAAAAGCAATTCTGAGAACAAAGCTACCATGATAAAACAGTATGGCATTGGCAAAGAAAAACAGACCCAAGGATGAATAGACTAGATTAGAAGATGCAGAAACAACTTGAAAGGTACTTAGTCCCCACATCTGTGACAAAGTAGCCAAACACTGTCACTGGAAGAAAGAACCTCTTTAATAAATAGTGCTGGGAGAAGTAGCTTTCCATATACTGAAGGTTAAAATTAGACCCATTCTCTTACCATACAGTAAACTAAAATTGAAATAGATCAAAATCCAAAGATTCAATATTAAAACAGAAACCCTAAATCTGCTGAAAGATAGAACTCTGGGAGATGTGGATGTAGGCAAAGACATCATGAACAAAACCCTAACTGCAGAGGAAATAGCACAAAGGGTCAACTGCTGGAGTCTCATCTTACTAAAAAGCTTCTGCACAGCAAGAGAGATCACCAAGAGTGAAGAGACAACCCACTGAGTGGGAAAAAATTTTTGCCAACTGTTACTTACACACAGGACTAGTATCTAGAATATATAAAGAACTCAAAAAAATGAGACTCCCCAAATTTAAAGACCCAGTCCAAAAGTGGACATATGAAATGAATAGACACTTCTAGGACAAAGAAGTAGAAATGGCAAATAAATATATGAAAAAGTGGTGAACATCACTGGTCATTCAAAAGATATAAATTAAAACAATGCTGAGATTCCCTTTCACTCCAGAAAGAATGGCTGTCATCAAGGAATCAACCAAGAACAAATACTAGCAGGGCTATGGGGAAAAACAAGTGCTTTTCCACTGCTGGTGGGAGTGTAAACTGGTACAACCACTGTGGAAATCAGCATGTAGATTCCTCAAAAAACTGAACTTAGAGGCTCCATTTACCCAGCTGCTCTTCTTGGGATCTTCCCAGGAGGATTAAAAGCATCACACCAGTGATTTATGCACATCCCTGTTTATAGTGGCACAGTTTGTAATAGCTAAATCTTGAAAACAACCCAGATGCCCATTAACTGATGAATGGAAGAAGGAGATGTGGTTTTTTATACAATGGAGTATTGTAGTTGCCCAGCTAGCTCAGTTGGTAGAGCATGAGACTCTTTTTTTTTTTTTTGGTACCAGGAATCAAACTCAGGACCTTGCGCTTGCCAGGCAGGCACTTATGCCACTGAGCTATATCCCTGGCCTGAGCATGAGACTCTTACAATGGAATATTACTCTACCATAAATAAGGATAAACTTAAGACATTTCTAGGTAAATGGATGCACCTTGATACCATAATCTTAAATGAAATAAATCAGACACACATATTCAAATATCGCAGATTTCTCAGATGTGAGAAACCAAAAGGGTAAATAGGGACCAACATGTATAATAGATATGGTAAAGTAGGACAGAAACATTCAAATGGGAAGGGGAACTAAGGGGTGGGGAGGGAGGGAAGAGGGAAAAAGGACAAGTTAGAAGGAAAAATGGAAACAAAGGTTTTGTAAATGAGGAAGGGAGGGGGGATGGAGGGAGGGGAGGGGAAAGGGAAGAAAGAACTGAGATACATCTTGTACAGGTGCAGATTCCCTCTGGTGAGTGTTATTGTTATCCATATCTAAAATGTACCAAGAGAAGTAATTTAAAAATAAAATATAATACTACAACATCTAATATTGTATTGGATACATAATTATCACAGACATACTGTATCAGATCATATAATTATCACAGAACACATGTACTGATCTTACTCTTGAATTTCAACTAGAGAATGGTCCAGATTTTTTTACCCTTGCATTTTTTTTTGGCCAAAAGATGTATGAAATAGGTAAAATAATTGTACTAAGTCAGTATGCACTTTTAGCTGCATTGCCTGTGCTGAATTATAATAATTTTTTCTTTTTCCTGTTATCTGTCTTTTACTTCATACTTCATATATATTAAATTTTTCATATAAGAGAAACCATGTGATATTTAAGTTTGCATGTCTCAGTTACTTCACTTAATATTATGGCGCAACCATTTTCCTACAAACAGCTGGTTTGTCCTTTTTCATGGCAGAGTAGTACTCTGTTGTGTATAAATACAACCTTTTAAAATCCATTCATCTGTTGATGGACATATAGACTGTTTCCCAGGTTTAGCTATTGTGAGTTGTGCTGCTATAAACATGGGTATTCATACATCACTGTGGTATAATGCCTTTAACTCTTTCGGGAAGATCCCTAGAAGGGAAATAGCTGGGTCAAATGGAATTTCTACTTACAGTTTCTTTAGGGATCTCCATATTGATTTCCGTAGCAGTGTGTAAATCTACAGGCCCACCAGCAATGGGGAAGGGTTCCTTTCTCCTCACAGCCCCACCGGCATCTGTTATGGGTTGATTTCTTGACGGTAGCCATTCTTTCT
The DNA here is from genome assembly GCA_004027595.1 of Dinomys branickii. Taxonomy (NCBI): domain Eukaryota; kingdom Metazoa; phylum Chordata; class Mammalia; order Rodentia; family Dinomyidae; genus Dinomys; species Dinomys branickii. The sequence goes on from PVLD010002284.1 coordinate 92,100, forward strand.
AGAGTGAGATGGAGTCTCAGTGTTGTTTTAATTTGCATCTGGCAAGTGACCAGTGATGAAGAACATTTTTAAATGTATTTTTAGTATTCATCTGAGAAGTATCTATACATTCAGAGGGGGGAATGTTATAGACAGCTGAGATAGATAGAAATACTATAGGCAGTCAGACAGGGCTGGGCCCTCGAAGAAGCCAACATAGAAGATAAGATACCTGTGGGCTAGACCTCAAGACGGAAGACTAAACAAATGCATCCACATACCTCCCCAGGGATGAACAGCAGGGATTGACCACCTTGAAGAGTCTTTGACCTGACCCTTACGGGAAAAGCCCCGCTCTGCATGCCCACTTGTTACATGACTCGCTTTCCCATTTGATCCCAGTCCACTCAGTCTTACCTGGACAATTATACCTGTAATCTTATTGGCAGACCATAGTTTTGTCCATTTCCCCTACCTTGGACCCGCCTCACTTCATGGTTTTTCCCTATAAAAGTCCCTGACAGAGTCGGGGGCAACCCACTCGGGCCCCCCTTCTGTCCCTCTCTTGGACAGAAGCTTTCTTTCTCTCAAGAAATATATTCTGCTCTTAAAAAAAAATAAGTATCTATACATTTCAGATGCACATTTTTATTTGGAACTTTAAACTTGGGGAGTCTAATTTTTTTGAGTTCTTTATATCTTTTTTTTTGGCAGTACTGGGGATTGAACTCAGGACCTTACACTTGCCCGGCAAGCGCTTATTCCCCTGAGCTATATCCCCAGCCCGAGTTCTTTGTATCTTTTTGACTATTAGTCATTTGTCTGAGGAACAGCAGGCAAATTTTTTTCTCATTCTGTATGTTGTCTCTTCACTCTACTACTGGTTTCCTTTGCTGTGCATTTTTAATTAATTAATTAATTTTGGAGACAAAGTCTCACTATGTAGTTCAGTCTGGGCTTGAACTCACTACGTAGCGCAGGTTGGCCTTGAGCTCAGAGAAATCCTCCTGCCTCAGCCTCCTAAGTGTTAGGATTACAAGCATGCACCACCACGACTGACTCATTTTTCTTTTATATCTTTTTAAAATTGATCTGGATTGTGGGTAGGAAAGAAAAGTAACCTCACACCAGAATTCAATCTTAGGTTTATAAAATGAAAGTCTATGATGTTAGATAAAAGAGGTTTAGTAGATAAGCTTTCCACAATTGTATTTCTTAACTTATCACTTTGATAAATCAAACATTTTTTTCATAGAATTCATGAATGCTCTTTAGTATGTTGGTCCACCCAAACTCTTAAGAGTGATTTCAAAATTGTCATTCAGTCATCAGTATAAAAAATGATAATACCAAAATACAAAAATTGTGTATTAAAACATTGATTTCTTTCAAGAGATTTACAAAGGTAGATGAAAACTTGCATCTAGCTGACTTCAGAACCGAGAAGATTGAGGTGACCCCGATGACATTCGGACGCTAAGTTTTGAAACCCATCGGAGTTTTGTTACTCCAAGGCAGGTCCCCCAAGTAGCCTTAGCCGAATCTGCAGTTTAACAGCTAGTTACATCAAAGCGCTTTTGCCCTTCTGACACGCTCCAAGTGGTACTGATTCTGCTCAACTAGACCATATTTTGAGCAGCAGAAGCCTAGAATGGTATTTATCAGTTACTGCTCTAATTAGAAGTAACTGGGAAGTTTGAAACAGTTTTGATGTCCAGACTGCACTCCGTGCTAGGGATTGTCAGCAGCTCTGGTGTTGAAGCGGGCCTGGAAGTGCATTCCTCCAATGCCAGCACTTGGAAGGCTGAGGCAGGAGGATCATCACAAGGTTGAGGCCAGTCTGAGCTACATAGCAAGACCCTATGTCCAAAAACAAAATCTGGCAGTGAGATGCGAACATTTGCGTTTTTATAACTCCCCAAGTGATCCAGCGTGTGCTAAAGTTCATCAGCTAAAACCTAACCAGGTGAGTTCCAGGAACTCTTTAATCTGTAGACAGATTACCAAGAGACTGTGAAGCTGAATAGAGAAGTAGAGCATGGGAGAGAGATGCAGAGCCAATTTCAGATCTCAGAAAGCCTCTGGGGCAACCCGGATTGCCGTGTCTATGTCACTGCTTTGTTTTACTGATAAAAGCACAGGCCTAAAATATCAAAGTGATCAAAGCTATTTGGTGGTATTTAACAACTCATGTGTCTTATTTCCAAATTTCGATTTCTTGCACTTACCGGCAATGAGGCAGAAACTCAAATTTAATATTCAGCTTCACCTTATAAGTATTTGTTGAATGAGCTTACATAAACCATGTTTTGGAGACTTTAAGATTAGACCATTATAGAGGGCATGAGTGATATATTTTTCTAGCAGGATACTAGAAAGAGTTCTCTTGCACTGTTAATTTTTTTGGAAGTTTCTATATTGAACAAAATTTCATTTTTAATTATTAAATTTAAGGTATTGAGAAGTATATTAGAGACTGACAGAATTTTAGATCAGGAAGGGATCTTGGAAATCCTTGGCAAAGATGAGAAATGTCTTCTGACCATTTGCAGTGGTGTGTGTGAAGAGTAGGGCTCACCTCAAGCACTTATCAATCGGGTATGACCATAGTGCATTTGGTTCCCTGCCTATGTACCGTCTTTGAGGATGGGTGCTTTCCCACCTAGTGCCATAGTAATTTGAGTGCACCCATGTTTGTTACAGCATAATTTGAAGCAGCCATGTACCTTCCCAATGTGAGAGCCCGAGGGAGTAAATAAATGAAAAAGTACAGTTATTGTCAGAGGGAAGAGGACTGATTGGGTGGGAGAACAGTGCAGATGAGGATGGAGAAAACTGATTGATTAATCGAACGCGCCATCATCTGTATAACTGAGTGACAATAGTGATACAGTATCCATTTTTAATTCCCCAGTATCTGCTCTATAATTCTGTGTTTCCTGTATCATTTTGCGTTATTCTGGTTTATAACTGAGTAAAAGATGTGAAGACAACATTATGTAATACAACAGCCATTGTTAATCCCCTACTCTCTTCTCTGTAATTGTGTACTTTATTATGTTTGAGATAACTGAGTCACAAATGTGAAGATGATACTATGTAAAACAGCATTCATTGTCAATCCCCTACTATCTTCCTCATAATTTGTGTATTTCTATTGTTTTTGTGTTATTCGAGTTTATATTCTTTTACCTTTAAAATAAAAAAAATAAAGTAGGCCTCAGAGTACAGCAGGAGACAGTTAACTGGTTGGCTAGTAATTTTCTTTGGAATAATATTTTAGCCTAAGCCTGGGTATATGTTGTGTTATACAAAAGGAGTCAAACTGTACTGCAGTTTTATTGTACAGTTTTTATCTTTATAGTTTTATTTCATCCTATTTAAAGATTTCATTTATCCAAGAGGTTCTTTGTTTCCCCCTTAGGAAAAAATAGGAATGAAATAGGATTTTGGCACAATTTTTAAAAATTGGAATGACGTAACTGAACATTAATTTCTTAGTGAACCCATTTAGAAGGGCAGCACAACGTTGGAGCTGGCGGACAGACGCTGGATTACGAGTGCCTGAGTCTGAATCCAGCTTTTACTCCATGTTAGCCAAGTGGTCTTTGGGCCGTGAGTGCCTTAGTTTCCTTGTCTCTGGGGTGAGCGCACTAGTACCTATGTGTTTTCCTCATAGGTAAACATTCAGTGAATTACTATATGGAGCCTAGTGTCTCAGAGTCAGCTGATGTTACTACCAAACCGTTAAACCCATCAAGTATAGAGTATACTTGTTTATGATTAGTTATTTTTAGCTCTTTTGGTTTACTTTTCATTGAAACACCTCTATGTTTATTTTAGTTGCTACTCTTTGACTATGACAAGGTGGAACTGGCCAATATGAACAGACTTTTCTTCCAACCTCATCAAGCAGGACTGAGTAAAGTTCAAGCAGCAGAGCATACTTTGAGGTAAATGGAATTGCAAGTCATGACCGTAGTCAGTAAAATCTTATTTTGTATATATAGTGTGAGTTAAGCTAATGTATAAATGGATTTTAATTTTTCTCGATAATAAGAAAGGAGAAGAAATTGCACAAAGGAAGGAACAACTGGGATAAAGGAAAGAAGAAAAAGGAAGTACTAAGGCAATATATATGTATTGGTGCCATAACAGTACTGCTGAAAGGAACAGTTAATGATTAAAAGTTTTCTTTTAAGTTTTAAAATTTTAACGTCTTTATTTTTTATTTTTTGGTGCCAGCGATCAAACTCTAGACCATATGCTTGCCAGGCAAGCACTTGTGCCACTGAACTATATTCCCAGCACCCCCCCTGCCTTTTTTTTTTTTTTTTTAATATTTTGACCAATTTTGCGTGCTTGTATCTGGTAACCAACTTATATGACATCAACAATTTGCAGTATAACAAACATTGGTGAATTCCTACAATGCTGTCTAGTGAAACTATGTATTGTCTCTAATGTTCTTTTAAATTACTATTTTCTTATTCCTTTCAGTGATTTGCTTAATCTTCTGTTCTTACATCTGGTAATCTGAGCAACTTTGTTGAAGATAAACAATATGTAATATAACAAGCACTGTTAATCCCTATCACTTGGTTTGAAACCCTGTATCATTTTTAATGACCTTGTTTTGTTTTGTTTGTACTTTGCTATTGTTCTTTTTTTGGTACTATTTTCTTTAAAATAAAAAGTCAACTTTAAAAAAATGCAGATTTCAGTTGTATAAAATACTCTCTTACTTTTTGGACATGTGTTGCAAAGTTTTTCTGTGTAGGGTTATATAGTACATATTTTAGCCTTTGAGGCCATATGGTCACTGTTGCTATTGCTTAACTGTGGAATGGTAGTGTGATCACAGCCACAGATAACACATAAATGAAAGAGTGCATCTTTGCTCAAATCAAACCTTATTTTTGGATTCTGAAATTTGAATTTCATACCATGAAATAGTCTTTTGAATTTTTTTTCCTCAACTGGTACAAAAACATTCTTAGCTCAAAGACAAGTGGCTGGCCAGATTCAGCCCAAGGTCTCATAGTTTGCCAGCTCCTGTTCGGTTCAGTTCAAACATATTTGGAGGCTCAATATCCGTGTACAAATTGGATAACGAACAAAGAAGGTCTTTTGTCAGGCTGAACAGTACCAGAAGTAGCAGAAGTTAAATTCCTAGTACATAGATTAATCCAGGTTGAGGCAGGAAGATTTTTAGAATCTTTATGACATGCTACACCATTTTAAACCTGTCCTTGAAGTGGGACAAAAGAGGTAGAACAGGATTTTGGATTTTCTTTGAATGGCTTAAATTCCACTTGCTGAAGTGCGTAAAGTACTCTTGAGTTTATTAAACGCCTTCCCTTCTGCTTTTCCTTAACTGTCTCACTGCTGCAGCTTTATACTCATTGCCTTTTCACTCTCAGGAACATTAACCCTGATGTTCTTTTTGAAGTTCACAACTATAACATAACCACAGTGGAAAACTTTCAGCATTTCATGGATAGAATAAGGTAAAATTTTTACTTATAAATATTTGTAGAATGTGCAGCTCAGCTAAATAAGTATTAGAAAACTAAGCCAGTGAATCCGTAGATTGACATAAATTTTTCAGTTTTTAAAAATAGCAATTTTTATGTTTTAGAAGCTCAGTAAAAAAAATACTGTCCTCAGAAAGAGTGAAAAAATAAATGAGCAAGCACAAAAAACCAGAAAACAAAATAAGAAAACCTGAAAATTGCAACAGTTTAACAAAGGATTCTTAAAGTTCATGATTTATTGATTTATTGATTTATTTTTGAGACAGGGTCCCACTGTGCAGTTCAAACTGGCCTTGAGTTCACTGTGTAGCCCAGGCTGGCCTTGAACTCACAGCAGTTCTCCTGCCTCTGCCTCCTGAGTGCTAGGATTACAGCTGTGTGCCACCACACCTGGTCAAGTTCTGTGTTTTGGATTGTTTTTCTCCCCTAAAATGATTTTCTTTAGACACAGTCAGAACATTTTTGAAGTGATGAATTGCATCTGGTTAACTTTTACTAAGTTTACATTTATAGTGAGCACAAATAAGTCTGGGAAATCTGATGGGGAAATTGTAACTTTTCTGAACAGACCAGGTTCACCTTTTTAATGTTAACAGTAATGTTAGCACTTCATATTTACGGGATCCTTAATTTTAAATACTGTATTGTGGGGCTGGGGATATAGCTGAGTGGAATAAGCGCTTGCCTAGCAAGCGCAGGGTCCTGAGTTCGATCCCCAGTACCACAAAAAAAAAAAAAAAAACTGTATTGTATTTATACTTTTAACATTTGATGAAGGAATAAAATTGACTGAACAAATAAAGTCTAATTAAAATGTGTTTTGTTTTCTGACTTAAAAATTTTTTTTTTAAACTAGTAATGGTGGATTAGAAGAAGGAAAGCCCGTTGATCTAGTTCTTAGCTGTGTGGACAATTTTGAAGCTCGAATGGCAATAAATACAGTGAGTGTTCCTGGTGTGTAAGATGTTGCACTTGTGGACTTGTCTGTTTTCCTGTATATCAGTATACACTGCCAACCACCCAGCAATTCTGAATTTAAGCCCATTTTTGTGTTTAGTTTTTTGGTGTTTTCTTAGTCTACTTTTGAAATTCATCGTAGTAACTGTAGGACCTGTCTAGCCTGCTGCTGTGGTGTGTGTTACAGTATCCCTTTCTGTTACGCCAGTAATAATAGCAAGTGCTTCTGACATGTGATTTTCTAAAACACAGGAATAGTTTGTAATACGTATTGTTAATCACCATTGGCTTTAAATTTTTACCTTATGTAAATGTATAAATACATTGACTAGAAATATAATTTCTCAAAAACACATACCTTTTTCTTTTGAAGTTTTAATTGTTGAGATGATATTTTGCAGATTTTGTTACTGAAATTTTAGAAAATAAATTTTCCATTAGTTGGACAAGAAATCGTAAACTACAGTTCAATTTAATTAATAGCTATTTACTGTCTGTTTCTTGAGTACTGACAGTTTGCTCTGTAAGAGAGTATGGTAATTGCCAGGAAATTCAGTTATTTTCAATCTTCTTTCATCTGGGAAATTAATTTTTAGAAATTCTTTGTAGGCTGTTGAGTTATAGCCTAATATTTCACAAAAAATAATTTACTGAAATTATTTTGTGTTCTTTCATTTTTTTCCTTGTGTTTTCACCTATTTCTCTTAAGGCTTGTAATGAACTTGGACAAACGTGGATGGAATCTGGGGTCAGTGAAAATGCGGTTTCAGGGCACATCCAACTCATAATTCCTGGAGAATCTGCTTGTTTTGCGGTATGCATTATTTGTTTTGGAACATTTTTCATGGTTAGGGCCTTGTACTCTAAGGGGCATTGAAAGCGGATTGCGGTTCAGAGGAGAACAACCTCTAGCACAATGGAACGCTACTTGGAGCATCTCATTCTTCTATTTCTCCTAACATTGCTTCCTGTATGCTGCTTCGTACAGTGCGCGCCACCACTCGTGGTTGCTGCGAATATTGATGAGAAGACTCTGAAGCGAGAAGGTGTTTGTGCAGCCAGCCTCCCGACCACCATGGGAGTCGTCGCAGGGATCTTGGTACAGAATGTGTTAAAGTAAGTCAGGGCTAATTCTTCTGGATAGTGTTGTATGCTTTATGCTTTTGACAAAAATAAACATGTGTCATGAAGCATTTCAGAAATTGAGATTGCCAGCTAAGTATTTCACTCTTTGAAATTTAAATTTAGTTCTATATTTTTCAAATTTTATATGTGATATGTGCTATTCTTATTTTATATACTTATGTGTAATACATAATTTATACACAAAATACATTTTATTATACATAAATGTATGAATATGTTAAATACATCAATATCACATATATGAATACATATGTATACATATACATGGATGTCAGTAACTCCCTGCATTTAGAATAGCTCTTGTTAAATGGTACAGTGGTATTGCTATATTTAGTCCTGCATTGCTTAATTATGGGGAATTATGAGAAATGCATTAATTCCATTACTGTACAAACATCACAGAATGAACATATATAAGCCAAGATGGTTATAAATACCAGGCTATATAATATTTTGAGTCCACAGCAGTGTATGTGGTCTGTGGTTGACCAAATTGTCATTCTGCGATACATGTCTATACTTCATCAAATGACTTAAATCTCTGCAGACCTGACCAGTAGGTGATTACTTAGGCATAAGCACATTTGCTTCCTGTGTTGGCCTAACTCTTACTAAAAATAATCTGAACTTGAGTAAATACCAGAGAAATGCTCTTGATATCCCAAAACAGCCACCACTACACTTTTTAACCATAGCTAAAAAAGAAAAATTTTTTATGCAGCTAGTGTTTATGTCAAAGCTTATGAGCCAGCTTACATTGTTCTAAAAGCAGAGCTCCTGACTCAAGCAAGGTGTTTTTTCTCATGGTACAACTTTAATAAGCTTATTTATATTTCTTAAGACACATAAAATAATAATAAATTGCTACATCATACAAGGAAGAATCCTGATACCAGTGATAAATGTCAGCTGCCAGCAAAGAAATTGTAAAATGCATATATAAGAACTCTGAAGGCAGCAGTATTGTGTTTAACTTCTGTTGATGGATATTAGGCTATTTGTATTTTTTGTGGTTTTTAATAATACTTCAAGCATATTTACATATATCATTGAATAGTGGGTTTCTGTACGGTATATATTTTCATAAGTGGAATTTATTTCAGCAAATGTTGGGCACTTACATTTTTCTATGAATTATATTTTAAAATATTTAATATTTAAAGTATTTAAATTTAATATTTAAAAATTTAGTATTTAAAATATAAATATTTAAATATATAAAATATATTTAATATAAAATATATAAAATAAATATAAAATATAAAATTTTAAAATATCCTTTGTTCTTTTGTTTTTCCATATTGCATATTAAAAGCATGCATTTATAATTATTTTCCCTGGGAGCCTGGGATGTAGCTCAGTGGCATAGCATCTGCCTGTAATTATTTTCCTTTCATCATTTGTGTTTTGCACATGGGTTTTTTCCTAGACAGAGGCTTTTAAAGGGACTCACATTTGACAGGGAAGGGAACACAAAGGAGATTATGGGATACCGGAAATGCTCAGTATCTTGACCTAGTGGCACTTAGTGGAAGACATCAATTTTTGTTGCTCTGTACATTCAAGATTGTATACTTTGTGTAATTTTTATAATAACTAACTTAAAAATATTAAGTAGATTTAGTACTAATATTTCAGAAGTTTTAAAAAACACACTCCTCACATTTTATATCTCTAAAATGAATATGTGTCTTAAAAACATTTAATACATAATACTTTAATTGCCAGGACTTTTAGAGTTAAATATGGTACATTCTACAATTAATAAAATAGATTAATTTTTTTTTTCTTCTTTCATTCAACAAATATGGAAGTGTCTTCTCTGAGCCAGGCTCTGTAAACAAGAGAGAAAAGGTCTGTTTTCTGGGTTATGTGTTACAAAAATTATGACCTACTCCAAAATCATATGTTTAAAGTTCACTTACTTCTAGTACTTTTACAGTTTTCTTCTTTATGTATGTCTATGTGATTTGTTTCTCTAGGTTTCTGTTAAATTTTGGGACTGTTAGTTTTTACCTTGGATACAATGCGATGCAGGATTTTTTTCCTACTATGTCCATGAAGCCAAATCCCCACTGTGATGACAGAAACTGCAGGAAGCAGCAAGAAGAACATAAGGTATATGGCAGTCTCACAATGTCTGAGGAGTCATATTTCTCTGTGATGCTTTTTTGTTTTGCTCTTGTCACATGCTGCTTTTTTTTTTTTTAATGTCTTTTTGAGCCAGAGTCTCACTATGTGGTTCAGGCTGGCCTTGAGCTCACTTTGTAGCCCAGGATGGTCTTGAACTTGCAACAATCCTCCTGCCTCAGCCTCTCAAGTGCTGGGGTTACAGGCATGTGCCACCACGCCTGGCTGCTGACTTTTTTTTAAATTAGCAAATATTTGTAATTTGTAGTGATTACGTTCATTGTGGAGTTGGTACATATACATAACACACCTTAATTCTTTCTATGTCCTCTTCTCTCTCAACTATGTTTTTTTTTCTTACCCTCTCTTTCCCTTTCCTCCATCTCTTTGTTTTTACCTATTATCTATCTTTTATTTTACTCTTATTTTTTTAGTTTGGGTTTCTCATATAAGAGAAACTATGTGATATTTAAGGTTGTATGTTTGATTTATTTCACTTAACATTATGGTCTCAGGGTGCATCTGTTTCCCTACAAATGACTCAAGTTTATCCTTCTTAGTGGCAGAGTAATATTCTATTGTGCATAAAGATCACATTTTCTCTATCCATCTATCTACTGATAGACATGTGGGATGCTTCCAAGATTTAGCTATTATTAATTTTGCTTCTGTAAGCATGAGTAATATGATGTCTTTAATGCTTCTGCCTAGGAGGGGAATAGCTGGGTTGAATGGAATTTCTTGCCACTTCCTTGGTTAGGTTAATTTCTAAGTATTTCATTTTTCTTGATGCTATTGTGAAACTTGTATCCTTAATTTCTTTCTCAGTGAGTTTTTTATTGCTATTTAGAAACTATTGATTTTTGAGTGCTGACTTTAGATGCTGCTACAGTACTGAATTTTGTTAGGAGTGTTTCGGTGCAGGTTTTGTGGTCTTCTATGTAGCAGAACATGTCATCTGCAAATAATGATCAAGTGAGCATTGCCTTTGCTTTTGTGAAACATATTACATTTATGGATTTCATGTATGTTGAACCATCCCTGCATCCCTGGGATGAATCCTACTAGGTCATGAGCTATATTTTTGATGATTCATTGCATCCTGTTTGCATACTTCCTGCTTTTTTCCAGGTGCCTATTGCGTGGAATATTGTTTTCATTTCTTTGGTTTTTAAATTGTGTAGTTCTTTTTGGATGAAATCTGTTTCCACTCATAATCCAGAACACTTGTATATCAAATCAGTGAGACAGAGAGAAACCCCAGTTGTGATCATGTGATGTTCAGCAAAATGTACTTCTTGTATTGCAAGACATTGCTTGTTTATCAAGTTAAAATTTCTTAGAAATATTTTCTCATCTTATAGAATACTCACAGACTCAGTAATTTGAAGTCCAAGGTTTGACTATGTACTATTGTTGGGTTTTATTTCTTGATCCATTCCACCAATCTGTGTCTTTGATTGGGGAACTGGCACCATTCACATTCAGAGTTATTACTGAGAAGTTTTTACTTATTCCTGTCATTGCATTATTTTCCCATTGCTGCTTTCCTCCTCTTCCCCTTTCTGTTTTAACTACTTAACCTGCCTATGTATTTGTTCTATTAGATGGTATTGTTGGCTTCATTGTCTCATTGTAGGATGTCCTTGAGAATTTTTTGAGGTGGTTGTTTGGTGGTCATGAAGTTCTTGGGTGCTCTTTGCCATCAATTTTGAAAGATAGTTTTGTTGCAGAATACATAAGTCTGGGTTAAAAGCTGTTATCTTCTAGGCTTAAAACACTTCATTGTATATTCTCCTGGCCTTTAAGGCATCTTTTGGGAGATGTACAATAAGTCTAATGGGTTTACCTTTATAAATTATTCATTTTCTCTACCACCTTTTAAGATTCTGTCTCTGTTAGACTATTATGGTATTTGATTATGATGTATTGCGGACAGGTTCTTTTCTCATCATGGCTGTTTGGGGTTCTGTATGCCTCATTCTTCTGTTTGTTGATTCTTTTCTAATTGGAAAGTTTTCTGCTGTTATTTCTGTTACCAGTTTTTTTTTAATGCCTTGTGTGCCATCTTCCGATATTCATTTATTCTAGTTAATCTTAGTCTTTGTGTCATCTAACAGGTTTAGAATCCATTTTTGTATGTTTCCTTATTGTTTTTAAGGTATCTCTAAGTAATTGGTTTTTGAAAGCCTCCCCAGCTTCTAATTTGAATACTCAGTCCTCACATTCTCATTTTTACTGCCCATATTTCCAATATAATGTTTAATCTCCAGGATTTGTGTTTGGAAACTTTTTCATGGACTGTAGTTCTTTGCTAAATCTGGTTGTTTTTGTTTCATTTTGTTTGCCTCAGCTAGCTTTTTATTAGTGTCTGCTCTTCTAGGATTTGCAGTTTTGGAGTTCAGCAAGTCTCAGTTTTTCATTAGCCTTTCACCCTTTTTCTGTGTGGTTTCTGAGGTGTGCCCCCTATTCCAGAGACCCCTCAACTGTGCCAGCTCTGCATGCCCAAACATATTCTTGCTCATATTGGTGGATAGGGAATGCAATAAGACCTCAAAACTGTGCTGGATGTTGGCAGCAGGGAAAGGGTTCAAGTACTCAGTGCTAACTGGCCCTTTCAGATCCACCTGTTTCCAAGCATAACTCAAACTGGGCCTGGCTTTGTCCCACTTGGGGTGGGGGTCTATGTCCTTCCTGGCCCGAGTTTAGATTTCTCACGGGATCTCTTTCTAGCCTGCTGCCTGTGTGCAGCTGTCCCCGTGGCTCTCTCTCACCAAGTCACTGTGAGAAGGTTACACTGAGAGCTCTGAAGTGAAGTTTGTTTTATTTGTGAGTCCCAGACTAAAGTAACCAACTTCTCCAAATGACATCTGAGCAAGCAATCTGGTGATATAGTGGGTGTGTGAGCTTGAATCTCTCTCTAGCTGTTGCTTGCTGTGTGGAAACTTAATTTGGAGCAAGACCTCATGCTGTTTTTGCAGTTTACAGAGTGGGCTGCTGATTTTTTCTCCCTGGATCTCCCAGCCCTGGGGACTTACCATGCTTTGAGTGGGGGACATTTCCTGTACCTGAAAACCTTGAGAGCGAGGAAGAAAGTCCCATGAGAAATCATACTGCATAGGACAATAAATTTTTTAAGAAAGAAACACCATCTGTCTGGGCCAGAGAAACACAGTGCCTAATCCATCCCCTCTGTACCATGGGAAGGGCAGCCAGCACAGTAAGCTTCTAGGGCTTGACATCCAGTTTGGCCAGATAAACCTGGGGCCTGACCCATCCCCCTGCACCGTGGGAAGGATAGCGCGCATGGGAAGAGCCTGGGATTTAGGAACCAGTGTAGCCAGGGGAACATTGAGCCTGACCCATACCCCTACACCATGGGAAGGGCAGCTAGCAGGGGAAATGTCTGGGACCTGGCAACCTGCTCTGCCTGAGGAATCCAGAAAATGCCAAGACGAAGGAGCAAAATGCAATCTCAGACCCCCAGCCTACCCAGAACAAGTCGAGGAGATACCAACATAGAAGAAATTGGAAGTCACACACCTGAAATTTGTGAAATGATAGCAACTGAAGTAGAGAAACAATTCCAGGAGGCTATAGAGAAAAATCAGATCAGAAATAATCTCTCAGTTTAAAAAAAAAAAGAAGAAAAACAATAATGAAAGAATTGCTCAATATATCTAAACAAGACATAGATTAAAAAATAGAGGTACACAGAAAAATGATGGAAACCTTAAATGAACAATATAGGGAAGAATTCAAATGCATACCAATTCAAGGAGATATCCGGGAAATTAAAAATTCCATGGAAAGCTGGCAAAACCACTTGAACAACACTGAAGATAGACTCTCAGACCTTCAAGACATTGTTGCAGCAAGTGGTCATGAAAAGAAAAATCTCCTAAAAGTAACAAGGAACCAGAAAATAATAGTTCAACAGCTACAATACAATGCAGTAAAGAACCATGTAAGACTGATAGGTGTTAATAAAAAAGTAGAAGTAAACACAACATAAAAACACTATTTTCGGAAGTAATAGAAAATTTCCCAAGCATGGAAAAAGAATCCGACATACAGTTAAGTGAGACATGTATAACTCTAAATTAGCCATAACCGAAGTAAATCTATATCCAGACATATAATAATTAAGATCCTAGAAATTCAGCACAAGAACAGAATGTTAAAAGCTATTAGAGAAAAGAAACAGATCACCTATAAAGGAAAGCCCATCAGAATCACAGCAGGTTTCTTAACATAAAGCATCAAGTCAAGAAGAGCTTGGAGTGAAGGATTTCAAGTCCTGAAAGCAAAAAACTTCAAACCCAGATTGATGTACCCTAAAAAACTATCTTCCAAAATTAATAGAGAAGTAAGATACTTTCACAACAAAGAATGACTGAAGAAATTCATGACCACCAAGCCAACCTTACAAAGAGTAAAAGATATTCTAGAAAGAGAATAAAAATTACCACAATTCCAGGAACAGCAGCAAAAAGAAACCAGCAAGAAGGGTAAGCAGTTAAACAGTGGGGAAAGGTTGGGAACAAGCAACCAGAAAGTAACTTGACAAAGATAAGTGAATACATACCAGTTATGGTTAATGTAAATGGCCTCAATTCACCAATTAAAAAAAACACACTGGCATAATGGATCAAGAAATAAAACCCAACAATATGCTGTATACAAGAAACACATTTAACTGAAAAGGAAATTCTTAGACTGAAAATCAAAGAATGGAAAACAATACTGGATGTGACAGGATCCCAGAAAAAGGCAGGGGTAGTGATTCTGTCCGCAGACAAAGTGAACTTCATACCAAGAATGAGCAAAAGAGATAAACAAGGTCACTACATACTTGTTAGGGGAAAAGTACAGGGGAAGAGATAACAATCATAAATATGTATGCACAAAATACGGGAGCACCTAACTATAAGATAAATATTAGTAGACATGGAAAACTAAATGACCAATAACACAATTGTAATGGGGGACCTTAACACCTCATTGACACAAAGTGTTAGATCAACTAGACAAAAATCAGCAAAGAGATAACAGAACGGAACCAAATTTGTGAACAAATGGACTTAGTAGATGTTTACAGAGTGTTCCACCCACTAAAATCAGAATAGACATTCTTCTCAGCTGCACAGAGGACATTCTCTAAAGTACTAGCCCATAGAACATGCTTAAGCAAATGCAAAGGAACTGATAGTGCAATGAAGTTGGAAATTAATGACAAAAGGAAACACAAAATCTCAGTAAACACATGAAAATTAAATCACACCTTTCGGAAAAACCAATGGGTCATAGATGAAATTAAAGAAGAAATTAAATAATATGAATAATCAAACAAAAATACAAATACAACTTACTAAAATCTGTGGGATGCAATGAAAGCAGTCCTTAGAGGGAAATTTATAACTCACACATCAGGAAACAGAATGAGAACCAATAAATAGTCTAAAGCTGCACCTGAAATTTTAGAAAAAAAAGTGCAAGTCAAGCCCAAAGCCCAAGAAGGGAGGAAAGTAGAAAGATCAGAGCAGAAAGTAATGCAATTGAGATGAACAAAGCAATACAAAGAATAAAGAGTTGGTTCTTTGAAAGAATCAAAGTGATAATCCCTTAGTGAACCTTGTCAAGGAAAGAAAAACTCAAATTCATGCAAAAAGGAATGCAAAGGGTGAAATCACTACAGATCTTGTAGAATTTCAGAAGATCATCAGTACCTGTCTTGAAAACCTTTACTCTCACAGAATAGAAAACACAGAAGAAATGGACAAACTCCTAGATATGTATGAATTACCAAAACAATCAAGAAGATATAACAATTCTGAATAATCCAATATCAGTTAATGAAATTGAAAACTTAATTAAAATCTTACCAACAAAGAACAGCCCAGGTCCTGATGGATTCACAGCTGAATTCCACAAGAAATTTAGAGCAGATTTATTTGTTTTGTTTTTCTCTTTTTGAGACAGGGTTTCGCTATGCAGTTCAGGCTGGCCTTGAGCTCAATTTGTAGCTCAGGCTGGTCTCAAACTCGCAACTATCCTGCCTCAGCCTCCTGAGTGTTGGATTACAGGCATGCACCACCACACCCAGCATCTAGAGCAGATTTAAAGCCAATACTCTTCAAGCTCTAAAATGAAAATGAAAATGAAGCAATTCTCCCTAACTCATTTTTGAAAACAAGTGTTAACACTGGTACCAAAATCAGAGACTCAACCAATAAAGAGAAAAACAAGCCAATCTTCCTAATGAACATGAATACAAAAACACTCAATAAAATACTAGCAAACAATGCAACAAATCATCAACATTATACACCATGACTGTTATGGTTGATACATTGTGTCAACTTGGGGAGTCTAGAGGTTTGCTGAGTGACTCACTAGGAAGCCAGGGTGCTTACTTTGTATACATCCTGAGCCTGTGGAAGAGGAAGGCATGGAGATTATGTGAATGTTACATGCCCCTGGGTGGGGTAGCCTGTTTACAATGTAAGGGAGGTAGGAAGAGGCTGCTTGCCCTCCATTCCTCCCTTTTGCTGGGTGTTTTTGCTGTGCTCTGCTGCCATGAAAGTTTGCCCTCTGCCATGTGCCACTCTGCCTCAGATCCAGCCAAGTATGGACTGAAACCCCTACAAACTGTAAGCTAAATAAACCTTTCCTTCCTTCATTGTGGGCATTGGGTATTTTGTCTCAGCAACAAGAAAAAAGTAACCAAGACAGAATTTGGTAACAAGAGTGGGGTCAGTGCCTGAAAGAGATGTGCTAGAACATCTTCAGCTCTTCTGTCTGGGAGATTCTGGTCAGAGCTTGGAAGACCAGAAGGCCAATAGAAATCCTGCCAGTAAAGACCAGGTTCGAGAGGTTTCTGTTGGGAAGGATTGCATTGGTTGTTGGACTCCAGATGATGTATGTTATGGCTTGGTGGAAAGTTTGTCTACATTTTGCTCATGTTCAGAGACTTTGCCTGAAACTGAGATTAAGGGTGGCAGCGAACTGATTAATCTGGCAAAAGAAATTTCAAGGCAGTCGAATGTTGGGGAAGTGGCATGGTTATTGTTGGAGGCTTTTAGCCAGATTTATATTGAGAATCAAGAGCAAAGAGCCCAGCAGGATGATTTAAAATGTTGTGTGTTTGGCCAGAAAGGAAGGTCCAGTAAAGCTGTGGACTGCAAAGATAAGGCTGAGGAAATCTCTATTGCTAGAAGGAACAAGAGAATGGAAAACATGGCCTGAGGGCATCACAAGAATCGAGTCTGCACACTCTGCAGCCTCAAAACTGCAAAGGTGAAAGACCTTGCCTTGGTAAGGAAGCCAAAGAGCACCATGTTCCAGAATGGCGGTGGTGACCACACCAGGTTCCAGAATGGAGGTGGCATAGAGAATATGTTCCTCAGCATTGGATTCAGTGTGCCCAGCGATCCAGGCACTCAACCCCTATGGCCAAGAGAGAGGAAAGCTTGGCTACTGCTCCAGGTGGCAGCAGACCTTGGCATCATCCATGTAGCCCTGGCTTTAGGTGCATGGAGAATGAAAGAGTTCTGAGGTTAAGAGGCTTCCACCAAGATTTCAGAAGGCCTGGGAGGCCAGGCAGTGTGCCCCTGAGAGGGCAATATGTGAGGCTGTGAGTGTGAAGCAAAAGGTGTACTGGAGACCTTGGAAGTTTAGAAAAGACAGGACTGTGCATCATCTGAGGGAAGCTGCAAGGAGGGAGCAAAGCTGGCCTAAGAGAGAAGCCATGGAGGCTGTTACCACCAGAAGTGCCATTGGGGTGGACTCATGCAAGCCCTTTGGAGCTCACAATGTACCCCAAGTTGCTTCAGATGCTGGATGTGGAATTATAAGACTTAATGTTAGCCCTGCTGGATTTTGGACTTGCTTTGGTCCCAATGCTTTATATTCCCATGTTGGTGCCTTTTGGAATGATAATGTTTATTTTGTGCCATTAAATGTTGGAAGTGTTTAACTTTTCATTTGTGCAGGGACTTGTAATTAAAAAGTTTGCCTTACATCTCGGAGACTTGGAACTTGGACTTTTCAGCAGTGCTGAAACTGTTAGGACTTTGGCAACTCTTGCAGATGGACTAAATGCCTTTTCCATACAGGGATGTGCATGAGTCTTTAAGGGGTGAAATGTTATGGTTCTAATGTAATATAATGTCTTTGTATCTGGAAACTGGTTTAAAGAAATGTGTCTGGTTTCCAAGTTGACAAGGGGTGGATTGTTATGGTCGATACATTGTGTCAGCTTGGGGAATTTAGAGGTTTGGCTGAGTGACTCAGCAGGAAGCCAGGGTGCTTTGTATACATCCTAAGCCTGTAGAAGAGGAGGGCATGGAGATTATGTGAGTGTTACATGCCCTCTGGGTGGAGTAGCCTATTTACAATGTAAGGGAGGTAGGAAGAGGCTGCTTGCCCTCCATTCTTTTGCTGTTTTTTTGCTGTGCTCTGCTGCCATGAACGTTTGCCCTCTGCCATGTGCCACTCTGCCTCAGAACCAGCCAAGTATAGACCGAAACCTCCACAAAGTGTAAGCTAAATAAACCTTTCCTTCCTTCATTGTGGGCATTGGGTATTTTGTCTCAGCAATGAGAGAAAAGTAACCGAGACAATGACCAAGTATGATTCATCCCAGGGATGCAGGGATGGTTTGACATACACAAATCAATAAATGAAATACATCATATCAACAAAGCCAAAGACAGAAAGTACATGATTATCTCAATAGATGAAGAAAAAGCTTTTGACAAAGTTGAACACTCATTAATGATAAAAACCCTAAAGAAAATTGGAACAGATGGTCTTTACATCAACTTGATAAAAGCCATCCATGACAAACCAGTAGCCAATATTATACTAAATGAATAAAGAACCAAAAAGTTTTTACTCTAAAATCAACAACAGGATAATGATGTCCACAGTCATCACTCCTATTCAACATAGTTCTGGAAACATTAACCAGAGCAATTAGATGAGAGAGAAATAAAAGGAATAAGAATAGGAAAGGAAGAAGTTAAATTATCATTATTTGCAGATGACATGATACTCTTCTTGGAAGACCCCAAAAACTCCACCAAAAGACTTCTAGATTTAATAAACCAATTCAGTAGCACAGCAGGATACAAAGTCAACACTCAAAAATCAATGGCCTTCCTGTACACAAACAACAAACATACTGAGAGAAAAATTAGGGAAACCACACCCTTCACAATAGCATCCAAAAAAACCGTGAAATACTTAGGAATCAATCTAAGAAAGGAAGTAGAAGATCTATATGCTGAAAATTACAATATTGTGAAAAAAGAGATTGAAGAGGATCTTAGAAAATGGAAAGATATTCCTTGCTCTTGGATAGAAGAACCAACATTGTGAAATTGGCCATACTCCCAAAACTGTTATACAGATTTAATGCAATCCCGGTCAAAATACCATTAGCATAAGAAAAACATTCCTAAAATTCATTTGGAACCACAAGAAACCTAGAATAGCAAAGACAGTCCTGGCCAACAAAGGCAAGTCAGGAGGCATCACAATTTCTGACTTGAAATTATATTGCAAAGCTACTGTGATCAAATCAGCATGGTATTGGCAAAAAGCAGATCTGAGGATCAACAGAACAGATTAGAAGATGCAGACATATCTACAACTACATTCAGCCACCTTATCTTTGACACAGGGGCCAAACATGTTCACTGGAACTAAGATCGCCTCTTTAATTAAAGTGGTGCTGGAAAAACTGGCATTCCATATGCTGAAGACTAAAATTAGACCCATGTCTATCACCATGCACTAAACTAAAGTCAAAGTGGATCAAAGATCTAAACATTAAAACAGTGGCACTAAATCTACTGGAAGAGAAAGGTAGAAACCTTTAAGACATAGGGATAAGCAGAGAATCCATGAACAAAAACCACACTGCATGAGAACTACTTTAAGCGATCAATGATTGGGATGTCATCCTATTAAAAAATTTTTGCACACAAAAAGAATTCAAACAGTAAAAAGAAAACCCACAAATCATGAATAAATTTTGTCCTTCAGACAAAGGACTTCTATCTAGGACATACAAAGAATTTTTAAAAATCAGGCTCCCCAAATTCAAAGACCCAATCCAGAAATGAGCATCTGACACGAATACACACTTCTCAAATGAAGAAATATAAATAGGAAATACCTGAAAAAATGTTCACTAGCATTGTTTATTTGAGAAATGCAAATTAAAACCACTGAGATTCCATCTCACCCAAGAAAGAATGGCTATCATTAGAAAATCAATGAATAACAAATGCTGGAGGGGCTGGGGGGAAAAAGCAACTCCTCTCCACTGCTGGTGGCAGGGTAGACTGATATAACCACAGTGGAAATCAGTGTGGAGATTCCTTAAAAAACTAGGATTAGAGGTCCCATTCAACCAAGCTATTCCTCTTCTGGGTATTTTCCCAGAAGAACTGAAAATACTATATCATAGCAATGTATGTGCACCCATGTTTATAGCAGTGCAATTTGTCATAGCTGTGTCTTGGAAATAACCCAAATGCCCATCATCTGAAGAATGGATAAAAAAGTTTTTTGTATATAATGGAGTATTATCTATAAAGAAAGATAAACTCATGGCTTTTATAGGTAGGTGGATGAAAGTAGAGACCATACTCATAAGTGAAATAAGTCAGACCTGTATGTGTAAACATCGTATTGTCTCACTAGTACGAAGAAATGAACAATAACATCCCAAGATACAATGGATTTGGTGAATTGGGCAGAAACTTTTCAAAAGAAAATCAAACATAGGGAAAGAGAAAATGAAGAAAGGAAAAATATATGTATATATAAGATAGTTAAGATACAGCTAATTTCAGTTCATTGAAAAGAAAATTTTGAAAAAAAAAGTGAGTGGGCTGGGGATATAGCTCAGTGGAATAAGCACTTGCCTAGCAAGCTCAGGGTCCTGAGTTCGATCCCCAGTACCGCAAAAAAAAAAAAAAAAATTTTGTGCTAATATTGTTTAAAGAAGATAGCATACATATATCTTCCACTCTGAATAACTACTAGGAAGACCATACTCAATTTATTAACTATTGTAACTCTCCTAACACTTCGTTTTGAAACTCAGTTTCATGGTTATGTTCATCTTTTTTTATGGAAAGAACAACTGGGATGGCGGACAGGAGAAAGGGAAGGGAAATTAAAAAGAAACACTTGAAATATAAGATAAATGGATTCTGGGTCTTTAATTTATTCATTGTAGTTTTAAATGTAAACTGCTTCTGATAAATTAAAAATTGTCTCAATGCCTCAGAGAACTGAGAATGAGTGAAAACATTGTGGTACTGTTTGGTCTCTACAGAAGAAGGTGGTGGCACTGCCGAAACAGGAGGCTGTTCGAGAGGACGAGATAATCCATGAGGATAATGAGTGGGGTAGGAATCCTCCTATAAACTGAAGTAGTTGCCTAAAACACAATTTTTTGTGGTGGGAAATATAAAATTATACAATTTTAAAATAATTATCGCTTATGAAATTTCTTCAAACTTCTAACAGGATTAAATTTATTTCTGCAGGTATTGAGCTGGTATCTGAGGTTTCAGAAGAAGAACTAAAAACTTCTTCAGGCCCAGTTCCTGAGTTACCTGAAGGAATTACAGTGGCATATACAATTCCAAAAAAGGTACTTCTAAAGTTTAATTTACCATAAGTAAACATCAGACAAGAGAAAGTCTTTTTACATTCTCATTGTATTTTGTAAACCAGAGCACTGTTTTTTGCTTAAGATACTGTAGCTACTGGACATTACGATATGAGAAGTATTCAGTGTTCATATGGAGGTGCACATAGCTGTTTTTAAATTCTTTGAAAACACAGACGTAAAATGGTTTTGCTTACTCATAATGGATCAATAGTTTTCGTTAAATGAAAATATTGTTTTGTATATAGTTTTGTGTATAATACCATTTCAGTAAACAGTCTGTAGAACCTTTCTAAAAAATAAGATATACAAATAGCTAACAAGTATATTTTAAAAATGCTGAACATTTATCAGAGAAATCTAAATCAAAAGGATGTTGAATGCTTTCACCAAAAAAATGCTAACTGCCTCAGGAGGTAGAAATGCTAACCCTGATTTGAAAATTATACAATGTGTTTACGTATCAAAGCATCACATAGTGACCTATGAATGTGTAATTTTTATGGACTTAAAAACACACTTCAACAGAAATGTCAAGAATATTAAAATTGCTGCCTGATAAATAAAATACTGATGGGGAACCTCAAGGACTTTGTTGCCCCTTAAAAATTATAGGGCATATGTATTAGAAAATTTATTTTACGTACTTATTAAGGATGTTTAAAGTTTACTGATTTCTAAGCACAAAGAATTTTATATGGCCATTTTCTCACTGTATTTCCCTCATTTGGTGACAGCAAGAAGATTCTGTACCTCAAGTTACAGTGGAAGATTCTGGTGAAAGCTTGGAAGACCTCATGGCCAAGATGAAGAATATATAGATAATGGGCTGGCATATATTTTATTTTGTGTTTAATCCCATTGTTGAAATTTTTAAAAGTCCAAAACTAATAAAACTTAGAGCAACATTATTTGATGTATACCTCTTCACCGAGTTGTTATACCATACTTTTGAAAATACCATGGGTGTTGTTTATGCCCCTTGTCCCTGAACTAAACTCTGCTAAAACACATGACCTCAAGACTTGAAGGCTATTATAAATCTTAATGAAAATATGGCCATTGAAGCCAAGTGTGGGGGCACATGCCTATTGTCTCAGCCACCCAGCAGGCTAAGGCTGGAGGTTAAAGGTTCTTAGACTGGGCAACCTAGTGACTTAGTGAGATCCTGTCTCAAAATTTAAAAAATTAAAAGGGCTGGGGATGTAGCTTAGTGCAAAGGCCCTGAATTTAATACCCAGTGCCACAATAAACGAATGAATTAAAAAATAACTAAATGGCTTTTTGGGGGGAGGCAAATCCGATCCTCTTTTTCTTCCTAGTACTTTCTTGTGCTGTGTTGCCTGAGGACATGGAAAATAAATAGTACAAACAATAGAAAGGCTAGAACTACCCCTGGCTGATGACAGCTAGCAAGCACCTGCTCAGTGTTGAGGATTGCCCCACATGCAAGCTGCCTACACAGTGGCTAATATAGTTACATGTAAAATAAAAACATCCCCTCAAATTCTGAGTGAATTATAAGCAGAAATGTAGTCACTGCAAGTTCATAAACCTGTGTTACAGGTATAAAATAAGACAAAGGCAAAGAAAAGGAAACTGTCTTCATGGGAAGCATTCTTTGTGACAGATGAAAGTATTTTCAGAAGTACAAATTATATTATTCTGCCTTGACCAAGGACATCACTGCATTTGTGACATATACTGTATATCTGCAGTAACTGTACTTTATTAGAGAACAAGGCATAAAGGTAGAAAATGATCATCCAGATTGTGCCCATCATAAAGGTTACTCCTGAATACTTAAATTTTATTCCAGAAATAATGAGGTGCTGGCCAAGTTTGTCCTGGATTAGTGGATTTACAAGAGTTTAAATTGCTCTGTAATGACTGACAGGTACTTATTCTGGGGAAGAGTTTCACTTCCTGATTGTGACCACTAAACCATAAGCTGGTACAGATTTCCTCTGTAGTTAACATATAAATAATGAAGGCTTAGCATTGGATGAAATAAATTGCCAATGGTTTGGAAAACAATAAATAACATGCAAGTACAACCATTACCAGTAGACTTTCATGCAAATCTTCTATTTTGATGATTTTAAAAGATATGTCTAAATTCTATCTATAGAAGAAAAATGTAAAAAAATTTTTTAAAAGAACAAAGTTCTAAAAACTGACTTCAGAAATATGTCCAGTATATTAGCTTTGATATTCTAGGAGTATGTTATACTTGACAGTGAAATCAGGAAATGGCAGGATATTTCTAGCATTCAAACTTATGTTTTGCCTTGGTAAGTCTTGTGCCATTTTTTAAAAGGTAGTGTGTTTAGCCAGGCCCAAGGCCACATGCCTGTAATCTCAGCAGCTCAGGAGGTTGAGGCAGAAGAATCACAAATTTGAGCCCAGCCTAGATATCTCAACACATCCTTGTCTCAAATAGGCCTAGCAATATAGCTCAGGAGTACAGCACATGGCTAGCCTGCACTAGGCTCTGAGTTTTTTTTTTTTTTTTTTGCGGTACTGGGGATCGAACTCAGGACCCTGTGCTTGCTAGGCAAGCGCTTATTCCACTGAGCTATATATCCCCAGCCCCAGGCTCTGAGGTTGATCACATATATGTAACTGAATTATAGAATAGTTTTTCCTAGTCACTGGAAATGTTTTGAATTTTAAAAATGAAATGCAATCTGGGTATGCTGACATGCCTGTAATCTCAGCACTCAGGAGGCTGAGGCAGGAGGATTACTGTTGAGTTCAAGGTCTTGGGCTACACAGAGACAAAAAAACAAAAAAACTCCTTTGGAAGCATTTATTTATAATTATGTTTTCTGGTTTGATACAGTATACAGAACTGTCCATCTTTAGACATTATATTTGCTCTAACTTGTAACTGCACCCCTGCTGGCATCTTACTGCAGTAAATGTTACCTAACTTAATCTCACTTTCTAGTATCTTTCATATATAACCACAATTATTTTATCAAAGACCTGGAAACAGGTATTGTCACAACCTTAAGTGCTCTGTTGATAGTGTGCAAGCAAAAAAAATTGAAGTAGACATCTGATGAGAAATTGAAAATTACTGAATTGTGCATTACTAAATAAACCTGTGGCATTTGGCCAGATTTGTAAACACTGCTGATTCTAACAGGAATGATGGAAAAGCAGCCCTTACGTTGCCTTAGCACAGAGACTCTACACAATAAATCATTCCCCTTTATTCCTTTATTACTGAGAGTTTATGCCTCTGCTAAACTTTTCTATGTAGAAAAAATGTTTTATGGTTTTCTCATGGAAGTACGCCCTGGATACCACCAGACACACTGACCAACGTGAAAAGGTGCTAACCATTTGCGAATGCTAAGCAAGGGTGTACTTTCCCCAACTCATCTTCCTTTTCATATTTTCCTTTCTGTAAAGTGTCGAAGGTTAATCATAACTAGCAAAATTTGGTTGCTATCAATTCAGGTTTGAGTTTTCCACAAGCTAACTTTTCTGTCATGAAGATGGATGTTAATGAACATAGGGTGAAGAAGGTTGATCTTTCCGTAAGATCTTCCTTGCTTTTAAATTAGCACTCTAGTACCTTGGGGGCTTAGCAGTTCTCCTTAAACTTACGAGCATGTGAGTCCAGCTCAGTGCAGAGCCTGCTTAGCAGCTCTGAGGAAAGCCTCAGAGTGTGAGCATGTAAGAGGATCCCAAGCAGGGACACTGGTTTCATTGACAGCATGTGAGCAAGGCCTCGAGGACGTGAGGCGGCTCCTGACTGCGGCTCTGCAGTTCCTCACACTGAGCAATACTCCACACTGACAGCATTCAGGACTTTCTAAAAAATGTTCAATGCATTCCTTTAATTATGCAACTTGTAGCCCTCAAGTATAGAGTGAAAAAAAGAAATTGAAATTGTACTTTTATTTTAAAGTAAAAACACAGTTTTTATATGTTTCAATTTAACAATTCATATTAGAATCTTACGAATATTAAAAGATGAAAATTTCACTGTACATAAATACATAAATGGCACAAAATAATATCCAAAATACAATATTTATAAAAACTAAAAGTACTTAATTTTCAGTATAAAAATGGTAGACCAATTTAAATTTGAGGTAAATGAGACACATTTAAGCCATTTAAGAAAAAAGGATGTCACATCTGTGTGTGTGTGTGTGTGTGTGTGTGTGTGTGTGTGTGTGTGTGTAAGCACACTAAAGATGAAACCCAGAACCTGTGGACACCAGACAATCACACCTCCACCATGGCCCATGGCCAGACCCCTCATGTACGCTTTTGGAAAGGTCAAAGAATGCTGAAGAGCGTGGTGTGTTCCTGCACAGATGCCTTTAGACTCTACTTCATACAGTAACAAGTAAGATACAATGGAAAGAGCGCAGACAGCAGGGGCTGGACCCAGTCTGCTGAGGGACACGCAGCATGAAAAACAGTAACAGAATGTAGCCAATCAGGGATCCTTGTGACTAATTTGTTTCACTGAAGACAGTTCAAACCTTTCCAGAAGATTATCCATTTAATTCTTCAAAATTCTCTTTGAGGCGGAGAATGGGCCCGAAGGCTGATGAGAAACAAGATGGGGAGTGAACCTGGCAAGGCTGACGTGACCCCTGGTGGAGAAGCAGCCTGGAGCTGGACGCCCGGTCCTGGCCACTGTGGCAGCTCTGGGAAAGCAGCAGCTCGGCACTTGTGGTCCATTCGGGTCATCTTACAGTGCCACTGTGTCCGCTCCCTCATATCCCATGCAAGAGCAAAATTAATTCTCATCCGCTTACGTGACACATCACAATTTACAACTGATACAGTTCAAAACAACTTCACACAAATACCAGTTATATCACACTCAGTGAAAATAAATTTTCTTAAAAACATTCTTTCAAGTTTTTCATTCCAATGCTCCAAACGTGTAATTATTTTCCCGTCAGGTGCACTGGTGAAGAACTGCTGCTATTACCTTCGTCCTTGAGGAAGGAAAACATTAGGGGAATGAGTTGTTTTTATGCTAAATGTTTCTCCACTCGATGAATGCCTCGAAGGAGCTTTTCCACCCAAGAGTGACGTTTCTGCTTCTTTTATTTCCATTGCTCTTTTGTACAGCTCAGCAGCTTTTTCAAAATCCCCTTCTTCGTAGCTTTGAGAGGAAAATAACGAGAATTTTAAGCTCTCAATTCTACAGGACCTTTGGGACACAGAAAAACAGGTTGTGCACAGCTGCTCATTCCCTCCCTTTTCTCAGGGTCCTCGCTCGGACAGTCCCCGTAAAGAACAGACCCAAAGGCTCTCCTTTCTGTATGCGCTGTGGAGCATTTCTGTCTCACACGCACACCATTCAGACCACGCTGTAATGGATACAGGGAACTTGCTAACGAAAGTACTGTCTACATCCCGAGATAAACACAAGTAGGCAAAACTCAACATGTACTTAATAATAGATTCGCTCTGAAGACAGCAAACTCCCCTATAACCTCTCCGGCCAGTTACCTGGAAAGGTAAACTGTGTGCCATGAGGCAGCCCTCTGCAGAATAAATCGTGCAGCCTTCACTGTGCTTCTGGACACGACTGCAGTATCTCTTGAAGCAGACCAGTACAAAGCCACCTTTTCCCTTCTAAGAATGGATAGTCAGCAGTAGACATTTTATACTTTGTTGTAATGAACCAGTGCTATTGTAAGACTTGGGATGTCTGAAGAAAGTGAGAACATTCTTACCTAAGCACAGCTAAATTTTTTAAGGTTTCTCCAACTCTAGGATGCATCCGGCCCAGGCTGTCTTCATAAATCTTCAACGCTCTTTCGTATAAGGGCAGGGCTTCAATGTGCTTTTTCTTATTAAAAAAAGTAACAAGGTTCCCTTTAACACTGGGTTTCTGCAATTAGTGTACCCTACATTAAGATGCCCTATTTTGGTAAACACTTTAAAAACGTTACTATCCTGTCTCAAAGGATGGGAAGAAGGCAATTTATAAGTAATTATAATGGGAGAAGCAGTATAACAGAAAGTCAAAACCTAAGCTTTAGAGGTGGCTAATATCCATGTGGCCTTAAGCCAGCATTAAGCACAACCTGCTTCGTTATGGCTTGGTGGACAACACAGGTAGAGACAGGCATTCTGCACACAGGTGAAGGGGTCTCCAGAATTCAAAAAACTAAGCCTGTGCTCTGAACTAAACACTGAGATATACCCACTGAAGTTACAAATCTAGCTTCAATAATTTCTCAAGTGTTAGAAAAGGAATCATTAGATAAATAGTAACCTTACAATCTCTTTCTTTTTACTGTACTATTAATTCATGTTTTATAGCTTGAAATCATTCACTTATGAAGCACTAGAATGTGGGAACTTACCATCTGGCTATAAAGAACTGCTAAGTTCACCAAGGCAGTAGCTACACTGGGGTGCTTTGGGCCGAAGGATTTCTGCCGAATCTCAACAGCCAATTCATACAAAGGTACAGCTTTGTCAAATTTCCCCTAAAAAACAAAAGTGCAATCTAACAAATGAATATTAGCAATAAGAGCTTCTCCCATTAAAAAATTTTGTATTAAAAATAGTTTTGAGGAAAAATCAAGAAACATTTTCTCCCAGTTCAATGAGCTAACTGAAAATCTAATAGAATCTCTAAGCAAGGGTATTCTGGGTATAAAAACACTTCCTCTGATAGTTTGGAGAGCCCTCTAGGCATCCTCATTAACAGTTTCTAGAGAAAGGTAAATGTATTAAAGAAGATCTGCTACAGAACTCAGTTGACAGATGACGTCCTATAAAATTTACTTCCCACTAATTCTCTCTCCGATTTGAAGAACGGTTTTCTTTTGGAAAGCTAGGCAGAAAGAGCAACAATGTATCCTTCTTACTAAAACACCAACTTCGCTGCCCCGCCTGGCAGGAAAGGTGCCACCGGCACAGACCCGTCTACGCAGCTCTGCAACTGTAGCAGCTGAAAGCAGATTTCCTCAACTTTTTCTTTCTTAAAACAGATATAAACATTCCAAGCTTTATTCCTATGGCAAAGAATGGCTACATTTAACTACAGGTAAAGTCAACAAAGTGTGAAATAAAATTGTTTCGTCAACTACCAGTGTGCCATCTGTAAGCCTGACAGTGGGGTGGTTTGTTATGTTACTGTTGTTTTAAATAGTGAAGACAGTACTGTGGAAATCAGAACTTCCAAAATGTATCATGAGTTTAATTTAGAATGGTGATGAATACATTTGTGTTTAGAATGCATTTGCACAAAACCAAATCAGTATCCTTAACTTCATTAAGTTCAAAATAATACTGCTTGTCTTTCTTTTCAGGTCTGTGTCTGTAGTGCACGATGGTCACACTCCTTGTGGGAGTCGGTACATCTTATTTCTCCTTCATTCCCTTGACCCTCTCTTCCCTTTCTCCTCCTCCATCTCCTGACTTCTTCCCGTCTGAGGAAGAGCTATCTACCTGCTTCCTTTTTTTTTTTTTTTTTTTTTTCTGAGACAGGGTCTTGCTGTGTAGTTCACCCTGGCCTTGAACTCACTATTGTAGTACAGTTTGGCCTAGAACTCATGGTGACCTTCCTGCTTCAGCCTCCCGAGTGCAGGGATTACAGGTGTGTAACACCACTCCTGGCTCCTACTATATTTTGCTCCTTCTTTATATTGTAGGTTTTTTATATATGAGAAACCATAGGAATAAATCATTTATCACTTTTATGGCAAAGTAATACTCC
Source organism: Dinomys branickii (assembly GCA_004027595.1). Taxonomy (NCBI): domain Eukaryota; kingdom Metazoa; phylum Chordata; class Mammalia; order Rodentia; family Dinomyidae; genus Dinomys; species Dinomys branickii. Next base: position 121,264 of record PVLD010002284.1, read on the forward strand.
ACTGTATGTAAGCACAGCATTTTTCCTGTCCATTCATTTGCTGATAGACACAGAAGCTGCTTCCAAGATTTAGCTATTATGATTTATGCTGCTATAAACATGGGTACGTATACCCCATTCTATAACATGAGGACATTAACTCTTTTGGGAAGATACTGAGAAGGGGAATAGCTGGGTTGAATGGAATCTCTAGTTGTAGGTTTTTGAGGAACCTCTACACCCATTTCCATAGTGGCTGTACTAGTTTACATTTCCTCCAATAGTGTAGAAGGGTTCCATGATATTTGTAAATGTTCTTCTCGGGTACTTATTTAGAAACTCAATCACTGTGACTTTTTTTTTTTTTTTTCAGTACTGGGGATCGAACTCAGGACCCTGCGCTTGCTAGGCACGCGCTTATTCCACTGAGCTATATCCCCAGCCCAACCGTGACTCTTTAAAAGTGTGTATCAAATAACCTATCCATCAGAAAACTAACCTGCTGCCAGTAACCCAGGGTTAACTGGCATAGTGTAAAGCAGGCAAGACTGGGATCGATCACTCACCACTTTCTTATACAAGATTGCAAGATGCTTCCCTGTGTATGCTAAAGAAGGGTGATCTGGAGCCAAGGCTCGTCTCCGGATGTCCAAAGCTCTTTCATAGAGTTCCTCTGCTTTGTCGTACTGCTTCTTCTCATGGTACAGTGCTGCCAGGTTATTCAGAGACTGGGCGCAGTCGGGGTGATCGGGTCCTAGAACTCGCTCCCTCATCTCGAGGGAACGCTTCAAAAACTGGTCAGCTGTTCTGTGAACAAACCGCAAAATGGCTTAAACAGCATCATCTCTAGCAGCACTCAGAGTCCTGAGCCCCAAAGCAGAGACCTGAATGTTTTTATGCTTAGATTCACCGAGGGTGCCTGCTCTCACTGCCCTGGCTTCCTGGCTTGGCTTCCCAGGGAGCCTGGACAACTGCTGTTTCCACCTACGTCCCCTTGGGGCAGCTACAGATACCTCACAGAACAACCTTTTCACTCTTGCTGGGTTCCTTCACAAGGCCTAGACCTAAGTTAGACAAAAGATTCTGGCATTCATTACTTCACTTTAGAGTTTGCACTGAACAGCTGTTAATGAAAGAACCTTCTGTGAAATGGGCTAAATATTTGTTGCATTTTCCTGACATCCTAAGTTTTAAATTTGTTAGATGTTTCTGGCCTCTAAAGAGATCCAAAAACACTTCTTCTTCAGAAAGTATGAATATGAATGCCATTTTGAGTCCTTTATATCCATATAAAGTTAAAAAATAAAACTAGCAGCCACCTATTTATCTATATTTTTTGTGTACCCAGAATAGAACTCAGGGCCTTGCTCTTGCCAGGCAGGTGCTGTGCTGCTGAACTACATCCCCGGCCCGCCTACATTCTATTTACTCTCCATTGGTTTGAAGTTTCTTGTTCTGTGAGGGCTCATGTACTGTATCTATATAAACTTGCTTTTCTCAAGTACATAGAACACATGAGGGAAGTTGTAGAATAATTTTTTAGTTCAGAAGCAATGTGAAAAGTGATCAGTAGAGAAACTATAATTTTAAATATGAGCACGTTCATAACCTAACATCATTTAATGAAATATGGCACAACACTTTCCAGCTTTGGACTTGATAGATACATACAACAGTTTTGCATCGAAGAAGACACAACACAGAAACTTGTTTCATTATGAACACTGTGGTACTCACTCCAGGTTATTCTGAAGATAGTAGAGAACACCCAGTTCATTGAGGGTCCGGGCATTCTCGGCCGAGTCCTTGCCCAAGGTAAGCTCTTCTAACTGCAGCGCCCGTCTCCGTAAGAGGGCAAATCCATACTGCAGCAAGCACAAACGTGAAAAGGCACTAAGCGCCAGCCACGATGCTGAAACCATATGCTGGGTTCTAAAGAATCTTTTTTCCTTTTTTCCCCTCTTTAATGTAAAGGACAGTTATGTCAAGTAGTACATTGAGTTCATGGCATCAGATTCTCAAATTCATTAAGAACTATTTCGTGAAAATGATTATATGAGCTATTTTAGCCAAGAGTATGAGATGTGGTCAAAAATATGGTGAATGTTTACATTTCCTTAAAAACTCTATTACAGTAAGAGACACATTGCCATTAATTCCCTCCCATTCTTCTTGCTACTTTCTGAGGAAGCTCTGCAATCCTTTTCCATGAGTGTCTCTGTGACACTGTCATTGCTGCCTTCACATCCTGAATGGATTCAAAATGTTACCTTTCATGGTCATTTTGATTATGGAGAGGATCCAGAAGTTCTAGGCAAGTAACCTCAGTAAGGACATGCGGTAATGAGCCTGCCTTTCCAGTAGAGGGCACTCGGCAGCAGCGAGTGCTGCTTTGTTTTTCACCAGATCCTAACAAAGACACTCAGAAGAGAGGACTTCCGGATCTGCTTCAGAAAGTGAAATGAAAGGCCAGTGGGGCAGTGTGTTTAGAGTGAGGGAGTGTATTCTGCGGGGGACTAATAGCAGTGTGCCTTTTCCTGAAATACATTTTATTTAAACTGTATTTTTTGATCAGCCCTGGCATCTGAAAATGCTTCAAAAAGATTCAGAAACGATGAACTTGCAAGTAGTTATCAACACTATTGATAAACATAAATAATAGGCTCTTAAAATGCACAGAGCATCTTAAAACAAATGTGCTATATTTAAATTTGGTCTACAACTTAGAAAACGTGTGTGTACGTGTGCATGTGCTCAAAGGGAAGAATGCCTTCATATCTTAATCTAATAAAGAATATTAATTAAATTTATTTTACTCTCTTTTGCACTTTACAAAAAAAGAATCAAATTAGCTTTAAATTTCAACTTTCAAAGTCCAACCTTCAAATGAGTATCACAGTCCTACTTCTTAAAAGTATACGAAGTTGCACTTTTCAGTAATACTAATATTTAAATAATTTTAAATGGAAATATTAATCAGTGCTTTTCTAGAAGTTACTTTAAAACCTAAAGCTCTTAAACACGAGGTTTATGCACTTAAGATATTCAAAGTTGTTCTTTTCCCCTTGTTCGAAGTACAACACAACATAATGTTCACATTACCAAGTTGCCTTTCTTCCTTGTAGCTTTCTGCCGAATTTTAAAGGATTTTTTCCTAAAATGTTCAGCTTGTTCATATCTTAAAAAAAAAAGTACATTAAGTCAAACAAAAAAGGCACAAAGTATCCCTCAGTGAAATAAAAGTACTCCTTGCATAATGTAAGGCTTGTCTTGGCTATTAACTATAACGTTTTTGTGATAGTCTTTGCAGTTCAAATCTTCTGACCAAACCTTCATAAGATAGTCTAACATGAAACAAATCTAGTCTCAAGATAGTTGACATTTAATGAGTCTTAAGTGATTTAATTCATTCTACATGTCAAAGGGAAACTTAACTAAATGAAAACCCAAAATTTTGATTCACTACACAGTGAACCTTTTTCTACACAGGCTTAATTTTTCGTTAAATATAAATGTGAAATTTGCACATAATTTGTGTGAAACATTTGTAGAAGTTAAAAGAAAAATTTCCATTGTGTTTCACTTATGATAGAGAAAGAGAATGCTTTCCATAGAGGAAGTGATGCTATTTACTGAATGGCTGACAGATACAAAAATCTTTCAAAAAGGCTTTGACTTTGCAATGCTTGGGATTGATCTCAGGGCTTTCTGCGTAACAGGCAAGTGCAACTACTGGGCTGTATTTCTGTCCTGAGGTGTCTTCGTTATACCAGGGATCGGCAAACTTTCTGCAAAGGACTCAACAGTGAACGTTTTGGGCTTTGTGGCAAGGTAGTCTCTGTCTCAACTAAGAACGATGCCACTGAAGCACAGAAGCAACTGCTGATACATAAATGAAAAAATATGGCTGCATTCCAATAAAGTCTTATCTGCACAAATGGACTTGGCTGGTGGGCAATGTTTTGCTGAGCCTCTATTAGCACTCAGTATTACAAAGCGAACCAGGAAAAGAGCAGACTCAGACACTACACTGTGACTTCAAGTCCATGCTATCCCTTCCTGCCTTTCCAATTAGAGATGACCTTTGTAGTTCTAACTCTCTCTGTCTACCCCAGGCAAAGACAGACCACGAAATATCTGAGTATGATTCTTAGAGTAAGTACACAACTCCAAGCAATGCCTACCGCATAAGCACATTAAAAAACCTTTAATTCCCCCTTGTATAGTCAGAATGTTACCAGTCTCTATCTTACTTATTTTGTTTCTGGTACAAAGTCGCAAGGGCCTCAAGTTCACGAGCAGTGTATGGATGGTCTGCCCCGTAAGCATTTTCTGAGATTTCCAAGGCCTGTTTATACAGCTGTTCTGCATTGCCAAACTTCTTCCACTGCACGTACACACCGGCCAGTTGGTGAAGGGACCGGGCTACCCTTGGGTGATCGGGATCTAAAGCTGTTTCTCGAATTTCTAGAGACCTCTGCAAAGGCACCACAGCCTGCGGACAAAGGTGAGAGGTGATGAGCGTGAGCAGAACTCTGCAAGGGCTGCCGCCTGATTACACACCAGAGGTCTGGGCACCACCCACGGAAGCTGTGCTACCTCCTTGGGAGAGCAGAAGGAAGATCAGCGCCCACCCCGTCTCTAACTTCCTGTTAGGTCACCTGACTGAGCAGGCCTAGGTCCTTGAGGAACCGCCCCAGGGTTTCATACAGGTCCGCTAAGCAAATCACGTTCTCCTCGCCTTCACGGCTCTTCTCGTGCCGCCTCAGTGAATCGCAGTACTCTGCCGCCATCGCACTTTTGTCTTTGCCAACAAACTGCCAGTAACTCAGCAACTCAGCAAAGTGTCCTCTGTTTCAACAAACAATGGCAATTTAATAAAAAACAAACTTTAGAACCCACTATAGAATGAAAATGCCACAAGTCATATCAAGTTACTGACATTTTATTAGTAGGCAAGAAAGCATACTGGAGCGAGGCCAGACAGGCACTGTGCTCTGAGGCCCGACCCCCACAAAACATGACTTCACTTCACCACCGCCTCTGCAGAGAGGCGTACACCACACCCGCTGCCTGGACCTATGCTGCGGATTCTGGCGCGTTGTTAATATCACCATGACGACCCACCACTGGGAACTCATCTGAATTCCTTTCGGATATTTCATGATGTGCAGTCAATTGCTGAGTTCGGCTCCAAAAATTATTTCAAATGATGGAAGTCAGAGCAGAATAAACTAATGAAACAGGGAAACAGCCATACAGCATATCCACTTCCTATTTTGTCAAGGTGCTGAGTGGTGAAAGTTAGCTTACTCATTTGTTGATAATACTCAGTAGGATGGGAGAGCTGGTAAACTAACCAATGAAGGCGATCTTGAAAATTGAAAAATTGGAATGGAAATCAGAAATAATTTAACAGGTACAACAAAGAAATCTGAGAGTACTCACTCAGGAACAAAACAAATGGTATAGCTATTTTATTGAGAAATGTCTGCATTTTAAAAATTCTTTTAGTTTTTTGAGACAGGATTATGCTTTGTAGTTCAAGTTAGCCTTGAACTCATGATGTAGTTGAGGCTGGTCTCAAACTCGAAGCAATCCTCCTGCTTCAGCCTCCTAAATGCTGGGATTACAGCTGTGCACCACTACAGCCAGCCTAAGAATGTCTTTTTAAATGAGGAAGCAAAACCCCCTCCTGAGGCTTAGTAGATCAGAAGCTGGCTCACAGGAAGGTAGTTATGCCACTGAACAAATTCAAACATAACAAGAGACAAGCAGAATGTATTTATGAATCAAGGTGATTCTATAAATTCAACACAAGCCAGATTCCATCAGGAGTCCAGAGTCTGGCTGAAGGCTATGCTTCTGAGATACTGACAGCCCTCAGAAACAGACTTTGGGCAGGACCTCTCTGGGAGGTTTAGATTTTGACCTGCTTAAGTGTAAGGATAAGTTAAAAAGCTGTCCTCTAATCATCCCTGCTCTGGTTTTACAAAGCAGCAATACTCTTGCTATTTTCTTCCTGGACAAAGAAGCTCTCAGCCTTGAGCCAGAAACCATAAACTGTACTGGAGGTTCTCCCAGTTTGTACTTCAGATACCACTGAAGCCAGACCAATTTTTAAATTAAAAATGTTATTTTTCCTTTCTGAAATGGAATAGTCACTCAAGATTTTCCCTCTGGAGAGAGAGAGTTCTAGAATAAATTTCTGACCTTTTGTAAAGGTTCTGAGACACGAAGAGATTGAGAAGGCAATCGTGCAGCTTCTGTTTACCTCCCTGCTGCTGGAAAAGCCAGGGCAGCTCATCCGCAGTTCTCCAGGTGACTCTGTCCTGACTGCTGGTGGGAGGAGACAACACTCAGTGATGCCTTCCTGCAAGGTGCCTCGAAGGCTTCAGACAAACAGCGAGGGAGAAACATGCATTTCACCTACGTCTCCGGGTATAGTCTAAAACCCTCTGGCAAAAGCAGAAATTTGACCAAATATTAGAATAAATAAATAATCCTAACCAAGTTCTTCCCTGAACCTAACTTTATGGGCAAGAAAGCAAAACATTATTGAAAGGCAGTAAGAGAAACTGAAATCTCAGGATTTAAAGACCTCATAATCTGAGGATATTCTAAAGTTAAATTATGTAGAAAACCCTCAAGGACCCAAATATACACATAGACATACATGCACACATATTTTAAGCTATTTAAGTGGAATAAAATAAGGATAGTAAAATGATCTTGCACTGATTTCCCTCAAGCTTAAATCATTAGCATAGTAGTAAAGGACTTCCTCATGAAATCATCTTTTGTTCTTTCGACATTAATAGAAGTGGGAAAAGATTTACTCTTTTTCATAATAATTAAATTGCTATACTTTATGAGCTAAGAGGGATGCGCACACAAAGGGAGAGTGTTACAGACGCCAACACAGACATGCACAGTACCTCAGCTGCAAGGTGAAGTAGCTGATTAGCTCCTGCCTGTATGAAGAGACAATGGTGGGGTCACCCATGTACTCAAGTCTCACGGTTTCCCAGGCCTAGGGTTAAAAAAAAGAATAACACTGAAATAGTTACAAATTCCTTTTCACAAACTCATTCTTAGATATTAGGACTTATTTTTTTTCTTTTTAGTTTTATAGTTGTACATAACAGACGTCATTAGACTATTCTTTAAAAGTCACTGACTGTTCAAGATATATCTATGTGATAAACCTATTTAGAAAATAATTCCTGTACTAGTTTTTAAGAACAGAAAACACAATTTAATTCCAACCTTTAGCTACTATATTTTTAAAAATCCCAGAAAGTTGGAATGAAAAATTACTAAAAATAGTAAATTATATACAAGTGATATACAATAAAGAAGAAAGGCTGTGAAATTACAAACATTTCACATGTCCAAATATAACACAGCACACCTGAAGAAAGACTTCATCTGCATCTCAACTGTAGCACTGCATGTAAGGATTATATTAGTCAACAGTCTACAGATTTACCGCTATGTGCTAGGCATCAGTCTAATACCTCACAAGAACCATCTTAATTTTCTATACAACCTTGTGGTAAGCTAGAAAAGCCTGGCCAGATCTTAGAGCTTGGCAAGGTCAGACAGGTAAGAAGCTGTGAAGAGCTGGGCTGTAGAGAAGGATGGCTCAGTCTGAACTCTCCATACTCATACAATCATATCAGCAGCACAATGAAACATAAAATTGAAACTGTTTTTCTTTCCCAGAAAGTGTGTGTGTGTGTGTGTGTGTGTGTGTGAGAGAGAGAGAGAGCGAGAGAGAGCAAGAGAGAGCGAGAGAGCGCGCGCGCGCGCACGCACGAGAGAGAGTATATTCATTGGTCTTTTGTGACTGCCTTTTATTTTTTGTTTTAAAATTTTTATTGTGGTAAGAACATGAGATCCATCTATCCTTTCAATAAACTTTTAAGTGTATAATACTGTATAGTTCACTAGTTGTACCGCAAATCAAGCATCTTGCATATACTACCTTTCAAAGTAATGGCCACCTGATAATAAGCTACCATATAATATAATATTAGGTAATATAATATTAGGTTATTTTTACATCTTAACCTAGTCACTACAAAAAAAAATAAAAAACACCCTGTGTTATGGTTTGTATCTGGATGTCCTCTCAAAGCCTTATGCAGTCATGGGTGCAGGTTTCCAGAGTTTATGACTGATCCATGGTACAATGATGGGATATTGGGTGTGAGTGCTACACCCACCCTGGGGCGTGTAGCTTGCATACAATATAAGGGAGGGAAAGAGGCAGCTACCACTTCTCCGTTTTTTGCTCTTGCTGCTTTTGCTGTCTTCTGCCAGCATGAACTATTACCCCATGACATGTGCCACTTTGCCTTGGAGCCAGCCAAATATGGACTGAAACTTCCAGAAACTGTAAGCTAAATAAACCTTTCCCTCTTTAATTTGGGTGTTGGGTATTTTGTCTCAGCAATGAGAGAAAAGTACCTAAGACATCCTGTAAAGCAAAATTTCCACTTTGCTTTGTAACTGAAACATTTAAATAACATAGTATAATATACAGTGGGATGATAGGCTGTATTGACATTTAAAAGTAAAAAAAAAAAATCCTTAAAAATGACATTTACCTGCAGATGCTGAAACCTGAGCAAGCCACAACCATAGGTTAACAAACACATGCTGTGCAAACTGTAAATGAGGGAGGTCAAGACAGCCCAGGGTGTTTCAGGACAGAGTTCCATCAGTTCTGATTCGCTCACACCATTGTGACTAACATTGATAAGGCACAGAATCTACTTAGAGAAAAATGAACAGTGATCACAAAACATTTCTATAAGTAAGTAACAGTAATTAAAATCTCCACAATTCTTTGAAGCTTATTAACTTTCTACCACACATAATTTAAATGATTTATTAAATCAAGAAAGAGATTTCTTATAATAAAACCCTATTGTCCAAAAGGCATTATCAAGAGGAAGACACTGTGTACTCAAAATCTAGCACCTCACCTCCCATGGGCTGTTCTCTCAGTCAGGGCAAATAAGGAAAACACCAGCCCACAGTCATGAACAGAAAACAATGAAGAATTTAAAAATGAGTAAAGGACTGGACCAGCAATTTGCATAAGAAGAAACAAAGATAGTCAATGAACATGAACAGATGAGAACTTCCAACAATAATTAGGAACAAGCAAATACCAGCAAGCACACTATGGATCCCAGATTCCTGTATATGCTTGAAATATATTTAAGCACAACATTAACAAATTATTTCCTCCAGTTCACATAACTTGGAACAAGGCCAGCTCATCTTCTTTTGTGAGTGTACTGCACTTTACCTGTCTCATCAGCCCTTTCTCCACATCACTTGCCATGGACTCCTGGATGGAGTGCAGAACAAGTCTGTACAGTGAAATGGTGTCTTGACAGTGCAGGCACTGATGAAGGATTTTATCTAAACTGTCTCTTTTCCCAGCACTGTTGGAATTAAGAACAGGTTTAATTTCTTATAGGCAGCCAACTGGTAAGACAACTGGATAAAATATGATACCTGAAAAAGTTTTGTGAGGCTGCTAGTGTCACAGAGTTGATTTTAGTTTACAGCATTAAATTGATTTCAATAAACCAGCTGAGACTTACTACATGTCAAGAAGTTAACTACACACTGTGGAACACAGAAGTGAGGAAGACGTGGGTTTTACCCCGTGGAAGGAGACCGCCTTCACACACAGGAATGGAAATAACGATGAACAATGCTTGTTAGTAAATCATGCAGTTTAAATTTGCATAGAGCTACAATCTTTAAAATATTAAACAAAAAATAGACAGAGGTTACACAATATTTACTAGTAGTTTCTTTTAAAAACATAAATATGAAGAACAAAATGGACAAAAGTATTCCACCGTCCCTCTTGCAAGGTGATCCTGACTTATTCCCTGCTTATGGCCACAGAATGCCAGATACCTCACCACAAGTCAACAGAGAAGGATGGGGAAAATGTCACAGAAATTTCAAGTTTTAGGTTTTTCTTTTCATTTCAAATTTGCGTTCAGGTCAAAAACATGCAACTAAGAGACAAGAGTACTAGGTTCAGTGTCTAGAAGTAAGTGTGTTAGGATTTTAATCTATTCTGATGAATAACAAAAAAAAATTTTAATCTTTTCTATCTCTGGTTGAGGACAGAGTGAAGCAGTATTGAAAAAGAAGTAAAAGTATTAAAACATTCTAATACATATCTAAGGCAGATTCCTAGTGGATCTCTAAGACAGAACTACTCTACTATCATGATTTGAGAATAGAGACATTTAAAACTTCCTACCTACAAGCTTATTGATATTCAAGGACACCTGAAGTAATACACTTCAGTCATCTCCTCCCAACACCCAAAGCCCGGAGCGCCTCAGCAGTGCTAAGGACACCCAGAGGTGGCCTCCTTTTGCAAGCCCAGCAGAGAAAGGTTAGTGTTATGAAAATGAGATGAATCAACACGACGAGCTCGAACCATTCACAGCCTGCTTTATCTTCAGCAGTCAGTCAGACCCTCACCAAAGCTTAGTTACTCTATTAGTTACGGTAAGCAGGAGGAAACTTCTACCAAGCAACTCTCAGTTCACAGGGTGAGTTAGTCTGCAGCAAACACGAAACATGAGAAGACTGTGGAAAAGGACTCCCACTTACCGTGCCATCATTTTGCCGAAAAGGGTGACATAGAGGGCATTGCAGGTGGCAGGACAACGGCAATGTCGTTCTAGCTGCTTCTCCTGCACCGGTTCACCAAAATAACAAGAGAGAATACGGAAAGCCCTGTAATTCAGCAAAGGAAAGCAAGTATCTCAGCAGAAACAGGGCCCCTCCGCCCCCCCACCAGTGGACCTGCACCATGTACAGAACCCTGGCCACTGTCCAATCCCTGTAGACACCAGGCACTGCCAGTATGGAAACCTGCTTCCTGTTACACATATCCTTATGCCCCAAATCCTTCCATTGCTCCTTCTGTAGCTGCCATTGAAGAGGGGATGAGTCACCAAGGTTACTATTAAGCTCCAATTTTCCTTGTAACAACAGAACTCCTACACTGAATGTTGCATCATGTGCTTGATAGGAAAGTGGAGAAAGTGAAGATAGCATCAAAATTAAAAACATTTACCTGTTCCTTACTCAATGTAATATCTACTGCGTGGCATTCTGCAATTATAATAGATTTTGCGTCTTTTGGATTTAAGGGGTCGAGATGAAGTGTAGGCCACAACCTTTTGTTCAAAGAAAAGAAAAATGAAATTCTAATAATATAGAAAAACTGTGATCTACTCACAAGATAAATCCATTACAGGAATTATTTTTTTATACTGACTTTATAAACATAAATAAAACTAATCACTAATCATACTAAGTAACTCATTGCTTATTTTAATGTGTATTATTTTTATCACCAATTAATCACAAGAAATTGTTACAAATTAAACAGCATATATGTTAGACAGCTAAATGGCAGAGCATTTCCAGCTGTATGTTCTGTATTTCATAAAGTTAAACATAGGTATTGGTTTATGAGGACGTATGAGGACTGATATGAGATAGTCTTTGCTCACCAGTACTTGCAATGTAATTAAAGTTTAATTATTACAATATGCATTCTCGATATGGTAGCAAAAATAATTTCTTGGGGGGCTGAAAAAATCTTACTCTCATTCATGAAGCACAAATATACTCATATCTGTTTACACATATAAACTGATATACAAGGTATATGTAGTATTAAAGTTCCTTAAGGAAGAGTGATTTTAAAAAATGTTCACAAGGCTTCTAAAGTGGTAAAAAAACAGACTGAAAAACATTGCCCTGCAAACACATCTGTAATCTCAGTACCCAGGAGGCTGAGGAAAGAGGATCTCTGTGAAATCAAGGCCAGCCTGGGCAACATGGTGAGTGTAAAGCCAGCCTGACCTGCGCAGCAACACCCTGTCTCAAAAGCCCAAAACAATAACAACAAGCACACAAAAAACAGATGTAAATCCTCGTATGGCTTTTTTGAGCGCAGCTGGTGTGAGGTTGCATTTCAAGCTAGCAGGAGCCTGGGCTGCTATCCCAGCCTGACCCTCCTCCCTCTGCCCACCCTTCCTTTTCTCACCCATAAATTCACCCACCCACGAGGCTTCGATGCTTGGACCTACAACTGGCAACCCAGACTCACCAAGTCTAAACACTCACCCGAAAAGCTTTCCCCACACACCGCCTGTCTTTCATGTGCAGCGCATGAAATCACAATTGGTTCCGTTTTTAAAGTGAGAAACTTGGACGCATCCTAGCTTTCTCCTTTCCCTTATATCTCGTATCTAAACCTCCCCCCTAAAGGTTATCATTTTCTCTAACTCGTCCATTTCTCCTCATCATCACTGCCTTTTACAGGAAAACCACAAATGTGCATCAAAAACCCTCCTGTTTGCCCTCCAAACACCTCCTGCAGTCCGCGGGAACCCAAGCAAGCACTGTACCTCCAGGCGGCAGGGCAGGTTTCCACGTTCACGGAGACGATCACTCTGACGTTCACAGGCAGCGGGTCTATGAGCCATTTCATGTGTTTTTCAACTTGCTTAAAAATACAAAAACCAAATTCAGTCTATCAATCAAAATTTTTCAACACAAGCCAATAATAGCTCTTCCCAATTAAAATGAAATTCTCATTCAGTATCCCTTATTAAGGATAAAAATGGAAGGTTTATCTTAGGATCTAAAAGAATAAGTGGTAATACAGTATTATACCAATTTGAATTTGGGATACTTAATGAAATGTCAAGGTCCTAAAATGTTACAAATAGTTTTTTCCCGTTACATAATTTCAGTTGGTCTTTCCCAGTAAGGTGTTAATGTCTACTGCAACAGTACTTGAAAAAAAATCCGCATGCTTCCTTCTTAGAAATTAAGAATAAAAGAAATAGCATCAATATTTTTCCTCCCAAGGGTGTGAATTACGGAGCTAAGAAAAGACACTGGCACACGACACGGCGACGAGCCCACCTGAACTTGGTCAATGGAATCGATGATGATGACGATGCTGCCTTGACGTCGGGCAGAGAGTTTTTCCAGCCAATGTGGAAACTCCTCCAGCAGCTTAGCAGGGTCGAGCGTCAGCGCAGACACTGACCAGGAGTGCTGCATCAGCTGCGAGGTGACAACGGACGCGGGTCGGTCACCATGCTTTATCACATTTGCTGAGGGATGCTTTTCTCTCTACTTTTCAAATCAAAACTGAGTCCCCAAGAGGACATGATGATATTGACTACTATTTTTAATCTTATACAAAGCCAAAAGCAACTGGCTATGGGTTGAGTATCCCTGAAATGCTTGGCAGCCAAGGTAGGTCTGTAAGATTTGTGCAGACTTTGGAGTATCTGCACATGCATCAAGAGATGGCTTGGGAAGGGAACCCAAGTCTATAAACACAAAACTCACGGACGTTTCATATTCTCATTTTCATGCATTCTCATGGCTCTTGTGCAGTGTTTTCAGTTGCCTGAATTTCCACTGCCTTAAGGAGTCAGTGTGGAATTCCCCATTTGTGCTGTCAGGAAAGTGCTCTGAAAGTTCTAGATCTTACAGTGTTTCAGATTTCAGATTTTCAACTTGTAAAAATGAACGTCTAGTACTAATACTTAGTCCCCCAAATTTCTCAATTTAAATAAAATTCAGAGAATTCCAAAGAGTGGCATGCAGTACCTTCAGAGTCAGCCGTTTAATGATCAGGGAGGACTCTGAGCTGGTTGACATGGGCCTCCCCACAAAATGAGAAAGAATCAGCATGCTAGGGGAACTCTTCTGTTGCAACTGAATCCTGAAAGAAAAACACAGGACTTTTATGAGACTAGAAATGCTGTTTTTGGCATAAAATTAAAAAAAAAATCACAAGGAACTAGGTATTAAATGTTGCCTGTCAGCAATTACATGGTTAGTCACTTTGAGTAAATATGAAGATTTGATTTTACTCCATTTTTAGAATCTTTAAATAAACTTTTAAAAGGTACAGATTCATTTAATTGCAAATTGGTGTTAATTAATCTAGTTTACATTGGCTAGTAAGGTATTAGTAAAAGAAGCATTAACTTTTAATTAAAATATGCTATGATTAGAAAATGTATTAGGTATAAAAACCAAAATATACTATTTTCTAAGTATATTTTTAAAAGGGCTATCAATAGGAAACAATGACCATACCCAGTGATGGTGAACCTTTTACAGCTTTCAACAATACAAATATGCTGCTGTGGCATACATGCCATAGGTTCGCCACCACTGACCTCTACTAACTAGTCAAAGTAAATGCTTACAAATAAAAATATGCTTACTGCTAGTTTTTACTAACAAAACTAAAAGTTCATTAGTTTATGTGAACCTTACTCTATAATCTGAAGAAGTAAATTGATACTCATAGGTAAGATAAACCTTTTGATGTTTTTTAGAATTTGTTTTACTCTGAATGGTGTTTCTTTCTTTCTTTTTTTTTTTTTTTTCTGCAGTACTGGGGATTGAACTTAGGACTTTACACTTGCCAGGCAGGCGCTTATGCCACTGAGCTTGATCCCCAGCTCTGAATGGTCTTTTCTTGTTTAAATTTTTAAAATCTCACTGAAACTTTTTTTTGGAGACAGGGTCTCGCTACGCAGTTCAGGCCAGCCTTGAGCTCACTTTGTAGCCCAGGCTGGCCTAGAACTCACAGTGATCCTCCTGCCTCAGCCTCTGGAGTGCTGGGATAACAGGCCTGCGCCACCACGCCCGGCTGACCGAAACTTTTAAGATGAAGCCAGTAGCTGAAAATCAAGGCGCATCCCTCTATAGCTGACCTAACTCAAAGCCACATTACCTCCCGCGGTGCCCTCTGCATAGCTGTCACTTCACATTTTCTACTCCTTCCTCATGCTCTAGCTGCTGCCATCCGAACTCCACACTCTCCTGGGCGTGAACCCATCAGAACCCTCCTCTACGCTTCTTTTGATGTTTAGTACAGGCCATGCAGGGAGGCAGACATGCAACGCATCCTGGAAGGACCTCAGTTATTCCAACGAGCTGACAAGATGGTTTAATTGCACTGCACCATACCACTTGGATAAAAGAAGGGACTTTCCAGAACCTGGTCCTCCAGACACGAGAAGGGGCGGAATCGGGGCTGGTGCCGCCACTAGATCATTAAGGCGTTGATAATACTGGAAATGAAAATTAATTTAAATTCTTAGGAAGCATATGTCTCTGAGAATAATAAAGACAGTCAACTTCTGATTATCCTCTGAGAACACTGGAGAAAAGCTGCAGGAGAAAACAAACTCCACTGTTAGCCCCCAGCATTCTCACAACTGCTTGTTTTGATGCCTGGTGAGATGTACCAGAGGCAGAAAACTAGGCACAGGCCCCCATTTCTTCTTGCACAGTGGTGCTGTAAACTAATGGTCAGGACAGCACCTCAGATCCTTGTGAGATTCTGCAGCACTCAGAATGCTGCACAAAGTTATCAAAGTGGAGCCCTAACCCGGAGGAAGCACCACAAAAGCACATGGGGGCCCCAGCAGGCATCCTGGGTCTCCTCTGCAGAAGGAACATTCGTGCCAGGGATTGCCTGTTTCTAAAGGTGCTTCTGTGCCCTTCTGCTATCCCTACCTGCTCCAGACAGTCAGGTGAAGAAAGGCTATCCAGGCTGGATTTCACCTTGTGTTCTTCCAGCCTCAACCTCCCAGAGTGCAAGAATTACAGGAATGTGCCACTGCACCACCTTGTGGCTAGCTTCAAGGCAGCCAAATTCCCTATAAGAAATGATTATTTGGTGCAGTGTTTCAAATCATTTTTCTGCTTGTCACATCTAGACATGCAGAGAATTAACTACCCAGGAACTCAAATACTTCCAAGAGCAGTGATACCTCTGATGGAACAAAGGGAGAACTTCACTGATGCATCACATCATAAATCCTAACAACTGAGTTCCTAGTTCCACACCAACTCCTCACATAGCTCTATGGTTCCCAAGTTAAATCCCTTGCTGTGGAATTGGGAAGCACAGGATTTGGAGGACCTAGGTTCAAATCCCAGGTCTATAGTGTGTTCTCTGTGTGTTCTCAGGCAGGCCATAATCCAAAGCTCAGTTTTATCACAGATAGAATATCTGATAAAAATAACTACTAGTTTAACAGTTCTTCTGTGTCCGGTCCCATGCTGAGCGCATCATGTGAGTTATTTCCCTTAATCCTTACAATGACTCTGTCCAATCCTTCCAAGGTAGGTACTAATATTTCATAGAGAAGTCATGTTCAGAGTAGTTAAGTGATCTTATCAAGATCATTATAAAATGACAGAAGCAGGACATAAACCCAGCCTATGTTATTAAAGTTCTCTAATAATACAAGCATTAATATCAGCTTCCTTAACGTTTTTTAAAACATTAGTTCTTATAGTAATTTTATAATATTATTTATTAAACTCATATATATTTCTTCGTATGCATCAAGATCTATTAATTTGCTTAGGTATTTAGGGATGCTTAGTAGACTAATAAAGAATTGATCTGGCTAGTGTATGTTTTCTGAATGTCTTTTAAAGGGGAAGAATAGATGCCTTACAATTCTTACCAGGTTCCCTAGCTAACCTAGCCTGTGTCCAAGTGAGTTGTAGATGTCTGTGCAATGTATCTATGGTTGACAAATCCTACCCTATAACCAAAGCGCCCATGGTCACAAGTATACTTATCTTTCATATGACACAAACGCACATCTCAACACGGACAATTAGCTCTAAGAGCAGACAACACAATCATAAACCTCAGCTACGCTTAGGTGCAAACACAGTCGCCATTCGCCCTGTAAGGGGTGACTGGTTGGTGTCTGTTAGAGCAGTGCAGTGCTCCAAAAGCTTACTTTCTCAAATCCAAGCTCATGGGCTGAATTAGCCGCCTGCTGGAAAGCTTCCATCTGTTCTTGCTCATCATGTATGTCCCACAGAACATCCCCCAGATCATCCTCTTCTGCAATGGCCTCTTCAGTGCCCAAATCCTTGGGCTCCAGGTCTGTGTTCTCAAAGCCCAGTATGTCCTGAACAAGAAGACACACGCAGAAGTGAATAAAGAACACAGACCTTGGGGCAGGATTAGCACACAAGTCCAAACCTATGTATATAACATGCATACAACAAAGTATAACTACAAAAATATATACACATTTAAAAATGAAGACAACAGTAAAATATAAACAAACACCTCTTTTTATGGAAGATAAAACTAAAGGGATATTTGACTCATATAGGATTTGTTTTTGAGAAAAGCTACATAGTATCTGCGGTTTTATCTGGGTACTGAATAATTTTAAAGTGTATGCAAACATTGAAGAAATATGCCATAAGGATTTAATTACTAACATGGACTTTCTTGGTATCAAATATCTGCTGTCATATTTAGTCTTAAATATATTTGATCACTGAAAATATGTTGTCTTAAGCATTAAAGATGGTAAACATGGCCAGTTTCATTTTGCTCAATTTATTTTGTTTGCTTTACTTATCTTGGTCCTAAAATTGGCAAGACTATTGAAAAGATCAAAATGGAAAATGACAGTTTTTCTCCTAGAGAACATTACACACAATATGTTGCCAGATGTTGTATAGTGTTTGAGGCTCACCATTTCTCTGTGATAGCAAATGACTCTGACTGTCATCTAACCCCTTACCTCTCAAATAGAGATGCCGGTTCTCTGGGGCAGGGGTCCCTCCAGGAGAGCCAGCACAGGCTAAATGCAACACTGCATCCTCTTGCTCTCATTTTATTTGAATGGACATGGAGAGGGGTTTCTTTTTATTTTTGTCATAGATACTGCTTTTTTGCTGATACATAACTTTTCTTTTGAGACAGGGTCTCACTATGTAGTACAGGCTGGCCTTGAACTTGCTTATGCAGCTCAGCCTGGCCTCAAACTCACAGCAACCCTCCTACCTTGGCCTCTGAGTGCTGGGATTATAGGTGCATGCCACCACGCCCAGCTGATGCATAATATTGATAATGATATACAAAAATGAACACAGTCATAATATCAGCAGAATATATGATGCACACACACTTTGAGATAATAAATGAAACTTCATAGAAGCCTTCAGTTCCCTACTCCTCGATGGCCCACACTCTCATCCTCCTGGAGGTATGTTTCCATCCCTCTCTACTGCCAGGGATATGTGAGGGATACTGAGGACTTTTCTAATACATGAATACCCAGAGTGCACCCTGACTCTGAGAGCCTCTCTACTGAGTCAAATGCATATTTTTCTGAGCACACTACAGGATGGACTCCCAACAGAAATGATGGTGTTCTCAGGTACTGCTCTCGAAAGAATAGGTGGTTTTCTCTGGAAAACTCAATTTTATGGAAAGTGGCCTTAAAATATCTTAGGTAAAATCTTACAAAAGACACATATTTACCTGTTTAATAATCTTCTCCACACAAATGTAAGTTTTATATACTCCTTCTGCAGGGTCTCCAGAGTGATCAATGATCTGAGGAAAACACAAAATTTTATAACAAGAAACCACAGGGGCCGAGGCTATAGCTCAGGGGCACAAGCGGCTGCCTGGCAAGTGCAAGGTCCTGAGTTTGATCCCCGGTACCGCAAAAAAAAAAAAAAAGACAGTTGGGAAACCAGTCACAGCAGGAGGAGGAGGCAGTTGGTGGTGAACACCTCTAGAGTGCTTACGTGCCCTGACTCTCAGCATGCACAAGCTCGTTCACCCGCTCAACCGTATGAGGGAAAGGCTACTGTTTTCCCCCGCTTACAAAAGGTGAAACAGACAAGTAAAGCAACCTAGCCAAGGTCACACAAATGGTTTAGTGTAAATGACTGTACAATCAAGGAAAGAGATTTCATTTCTTTGCCATCTCCTCATCTCTGCCTCCATGGCCCTGGTCCAGCCGCTAGCCTCTCACTAAGGTGGCTGCCATAGCTCTAGACTCTGTCCATGACTCCCCAGGCCACAGGCTCCCACCATGCAGCACACAGCAGCCAGAGATCACTGGGGCAGGATCATGTAACGTCCTATCATTTTGCTTAAGGTCTTCCTATGATCCACCAGCTCACTCCCAGGGGAAGAAACACAAATCCTAAAAGCATCTCTGAGGCTCTTCAGCACCTCCTACAACTGCCCTTACACGGTCCAGGTCCACTGGCTTCCTTCCCCTCCAAGTGCCCAGGCTCAGGCCCTCTCAGGGCCTTTGCTCTGGCTCTGCACTCTGCTAAGCACATTCTTAAATAAAAATCCTGGGAATTTTACCTTGGCTTTGGGGGCCTTGCTGAGGTCACAAACTTGATTAATCAATTGCTGGACGGAGTCGGAGCTGACTTTCCCATCCTCCAAACGATGATAAATTAACCGTGGTTTTCCTGCAGGGTTTTTCAGAAAAGCTTCTTCACAGTCTTCCAACAAAAGCCTACGGTGACAATAAGCATCTCTTGTGCTACACTGCACAGTCAGTCAACCAACCTAAGAGCCAGTCCTAGGGTTTCTTACAAAGACAAGTGGCCGGGAAAAGCTCAGCTGCAGAACAAGTGCTATTCTCCCCACAGGTATATTTTTAATAGCTCTTTTCTGAGCTGAGCCCTTATATGCAATACTTACTATAAGAAAGATCTGGGGGTCACCAGGGAAGGTCAAATGGCTAGCATAGAATTAGTAGTAAAGGTTTTTAAAAAGTTAAAACTGCTACAGAACCATGATTATAATTTTTACAAATGTTCTTTAAAAATCATAGAATCTACTGGATTTTTCTATACCACAGGATCACTGCAACCAATTTTCCTTTCCAGGAAACATTAAATGAAAGTCATCTAGAGAGGCAAATTTGGGTGTGTGTATTAACTATTTGCAAATTAAAGTACTAACCCCAAAGGTAAAGGAAAAAATGATTAGATGTATCAGTGATGATCCTATCTGTCCAATATACAGATGTTGTACATGTTAAAATCATCCTGACCATGCTTTACAGAAATGTGCAATTTTAATGGTCCCTCTGTGAAATCACAACAGACCCCACAGAAATCCAGGAAATCACATCTACAGTGAGAGCCTATATTTTAATGTTAGAAAACACAGAAGGACAGATTCCTAAACACAACTAAATTGCCAAAACTAAATCAAGAAGATACAAAAATTCTAAATAATCCAATATCAGCCAATGAAATTGAAAATGTCATTAAAAATTTATTAACAAACAAAAGCTCAGGCCTTGACAGATTCACTGCTGAATTCTATAAGAAATTTAGAGAAGAACTAATGCCAATAATGCCAAAACTCTTTAAAAAAATTGAAAGGGAAGCAGTACTTCCAAAATCATCCCTGGAAGCAAGTATTGCCCTGATTCCAAAACTAGAAAAGAACCCAACCAAAAGAGGAAATTACACACCGATCTCCCTAATGAACATACACGCAAAAATCCTTATTAAGATACTGGCAAACAGAATGCAGCAAATCCTTAACAAGATTATACATCATGACCAAGTAGGATTCATCCCAGGGATGCAGGGATGGTTCAACATATACGAATTAATAAATGAAACACACCATATTAACAGAACCAAAGACAAAATCACATGATCATCTCAATAGATGCAGAAAAAGCATTTGACAAAATCCCACACCCATTCTTGATAAACCCTACAGAAAACTGGAACAGATGGTCTTTACCTCAATCTTGTGAAAGCCACCTATGAAAAACCAACAGCTAACATCATACTAAACAGTCAAACACTGAAAGCTTTCATTCTAACAAAAATGCCCACTATCACCACTCCTATTCAATACAGTGCTGAAAACATTAGCCAGAGCAATTAGAAAAGATAAAAAAATAAAAGGAATAAAGATAGGGATGGAAGAAGTTAAATTATCATTATTTGTAGATGACATGATACTCTATACAGAAAACCCTAAAAACTCCATCAAAAAACTTGTAGAGTTAATATCCAACTCAGTAGTGCAGTGGGACACAAAGTCAACACTCAAAAATCAATAGCATTCTTTTACACAAGACATAAACTCACAGAGAGAGAAATTAGGGAAAGCACACCCTTCACAATAGCATTTTAAAAAATGAAATACTTAGGAATCAATCTAACAAAGGATGTAAAAGACCTGTACAGTGAAAATTACAGTATTCTAAAAAGGTAGATTGAAGAAGACATCAGAAAATGGAAAGACATCCCTTGCTCATGGATAGGAAAAACCAACATAGTGAAAATGGTCATACTCCCAAAACCACCATAAAGATTTAATGCAATTCCAATCTAAATACCATAAGCATACCTCAGCGATCTAGAGAAAACATTCCTAAAACTCATTTGGAACCAGAAGAGACCTAGAATAGCAAAGGTAATTCTAGGCAACAAAGACAAGTCAGGGGTCATCACAATCCCAGACTGAAATTATACCACAAAGCTGCTATGATAAAATCAGCATAGTACTGGCAAAAAAAACCAGGTCTGAGGATCAGTGGAACACAACAGCAGACACAGGCACAACCACAAATATACTCAGCCACCCTATCTTTGACAAAGGAGCCAAACATATTCACTGGAGGAAAGATAGGCTCCTTAATACATGGTGCTGGAAAAACCAGCTTTCCACATGCCAAAGACTAAAACTAGACCCATGTCTATCACCATGCAGTAAACTAAAATCAAAATGGATCAGAGATCTACATATTAAAATAGAAGTACTAAATTTCCTAGAAGAGAAAATAGGTAGACATCTCAAAGACATAGGTATAGGCAGAGACTTCATGAACAAAACCCAGACTACAAGGGAAATATTACAAAGAATCAACAAATGGGATCTCACCTTATTAAAAAGCTTTTGCACAACAAAAGAAATCATCAACAGAGTGAAAAGAAAACCCACAGACTGGGAAAAAATTATAGCCAGTTGTCCCCCAGATAAAGGACTTACATCTAGAACATATTAGGAATTGAATAAAATCAGTTTCTCCAAAATGAAAGACCCAATCCAAAAGTGGGCATCTGAGATGAATACATACTTCTGAGATGA
The DNA here is from genome assembly GCA_004027595.1 of Dinomys branickii. Taxonomy (NCBI): domain Eukaryota; kingdom Metazoa; phylum Chordata; class Mammalia; order Rodentia; family Dinomyidae; genus Dinomys; species Dinomys branickii. Next base: position 143,279 of record PVLD010002284.1, read on the forward strand.
AAAATAAAAATGGCAAATAAATACATGAAAAAATGTTCAACATATTCAATGTGTCTCATTCAAGAGGTACAAATTAAAACAACAGTGAGATTCCACCTCATCCCAGAAAGAATGTCTTCAAGAAATCAACCAATAACAAATGCTATAGGGGTTATGAAGAAAAAGGAACCCTTCTCCACTATTAGTGGGAGTGCAGACTGGTGCAACCACTGTGGAAACCAGTGTGGAATTTCCTTTAAAAAAGTAGGATTTGAGGTCCCATTTGACCCAGCTATTCTCCTTCTGGGTACATTTCCAGAAGAATTAAAAACATCATACCACCATGATATATGTGCATCCATGTTTACAGCAGCACAATTTGTAATACCTAAATCTTGGAAACAACCCAAATGCCCATCAACCAAGGAATGGATAAAAAAGATATGGTATTTTTATATAACGGAGTACTACTCAGCTATAAAGGATAAACTGGAGATGTTTATAGGTAAATGGATTCAACTGGAGACCATACTTATAAGTGAAATAAATCAGACCCACATGTATAAGCATTGTGTTGTCTGCTAGTGTAACAAACTGAAGGAGTAAATAAGATCCAAAACGTGTAACAGATATTTAGAAATGAGAAGAAACTGTTCAAAAGAAAAGACAAACTGTGATGGGGGAAAAAGAAAAAATATATCTGAAGAACTGCTAGGAAGACAACAATATACAATTATCATAACTCTCCTACTACCCTGTTTTGAAACTCTTATTGTTAATTTTTTTTCTCTTTAAAGTTAAAAAAAACATTCCCTAGGCGATCATTGTGGGGAAGTCTGTGGCCCACCTCACTACCAAAGGGCGGGACTTCAGCTCAGGTGCACACCCTGAAAAAACACACAGGCTCAGAAGAAAAGATGTGTCTGGAACTCGGGCCCAATACTCTAGCAGAAGGGAAGTGTACAGGTTAAATACGAGGTCCTGAGTTAGCAACTGCTAAAGTCAGAGAGCACACAGTGATAACGTTCCCTGTGGGATCCAGTCAGAAAGCGGCCTGAGAGGACAAATTCAGAGAGAGCTTCTGCTGCGGAGGAAGAGCTCAAACAGTGAGGCTGGCGGTAATGGCCAAAGTTCAACCACAGACCACGAGCTCCCACTTAACCAAAGTTTATGAGGAAACTACAGGAGTCCAGTTAAGAAGAAAGGAACAGAACCAAGAAAAAGGCCTAACAAGTCCCCAGAGGTGACCAATTACTCTATGGGCACTGACGGCTTCCCAGGAGAGGCCTCTTCTCCCTTGAAGAAAGACAGGTGATCTCCTGAAGAAAACCAGTTACAGCTTCCCCCCTGTGCTGCCAAGACCAGTGGCTGCCATTGGAAGGGAGAAGCAGCCCTCCCTTCTCCTTAGATCAGGCATTCTCAGGGAGCCTGGCTGGCTAGTAAGGCTCCTCACATGAGGAAGGCAGGCCAATCATGAAGAAAGTGTCCCATTTTGAGACCTTCATCTGAAATCTTGCTACTCAGCCAGTCTCTCCTAGATGCTCTTTCAGTTCCCATGCTTCCTCCTAAGAGATTTCTCCTACTTCTGCCATGCAGATCAAACACATAAAAGAACACCAGTGGCAGAAGCCTGACTACTTCCCTTCTCCTGTGCCTTCTCTGAAGAATGATGGTGAGGAGGCCCAGCCAGTGCTCCTCACTAAGTGCGACCTCTTTCCTACCTACTTTCCTCTCCTACAGCTAAGCACGATGCCTGCAAAGACGGCTTCAAATCCAGTACTTCCATAACCCAAGTGATGAACATTCTTAACGATAGGATTTCTGATATGAAGAGTGGATTAGGTGGCCATCGGTATTTTGAAGAGACTCTTCAGGTTCCTCTACATATACTGATCAGGAAAATGTTTCATAATGAAGCCCCCAGGCTGTCTCGGGGCAGTTTTTCTACCTTCATCTTTTGGGAGGTAAGAAACAACCTGAGAGAAAGAAAGGCCCCAACACCTCGTGGTGACGTGAAGCCCGCCCGTCCTGCCACACTTCTTGACATCAATGAAAGAAACAATGACATACAATAAAATATCAAGGACATGAGAGGGAAAAGAAAGTTTAAAACAAGTTGAAGAAAAGTTTAAAATTTAGAATAAAAACAAAAGTTAAAAATGTCAAAATAATGTACAATATTTTATTGACAAATGCATTTCTTTTAGGTATAGAAAAAAACCAAGACGGATTCAAAGATAAAAAGATTTTCAAGATAAAAGTTTTTAAAATGATGTCACAACCAATGTCATTATCAAGTAAAGCTAAAATACTACCCAAATATTAAGAAATAAAACAAGAAATATCCTTAGCAAATATAAAAACAGGAAGAAAAAGAAATGGGGAGGGTGGTAATGAAACTCGACTGAAAGCAATCATGTTCAAGGACTGGGAAGTCTCACTGCCCGCTGGTGTCCGGCCCACTCAGCCACAGGGCAGAGTCTTCTTTTTCTTTTGTCTTTTTGAAACAGGGTTTTACTATGCAGTTCAGTCTGGCTTTGAACTCCTTTGTAGCCCAGGCTGGACTCAAACTTGCAACCATGCTCTTAGAAAGCTGTCATCCCTAAGTGTTGGGCATACATGTGTGCATCACTACACCTTAAGGGCCAGGGATGAGTAACAACGGAGGAAAACTGGTGAAACGTAAGGCCCAAACACTGTGTACACTATGAAAGTCAGAGTTGATCCATTAAAAAAAAAAAGAAATGCTTTGGGTTAAAACCAATCAGACAAAAATCTACAAAGAAAAGGTAATCCATTGTTAAGCATATTTTTTTCTTTTATTTATATATCTAACTGGTTTTAAAAAAATCTTCATTTGCACAAAGATTCATCAGCATGATGATATACACATTGTAAAAAAACCTTCATTTTATTGGTCTTAAGTAGTGAGCTCCCCATAGGATTTAGATTAAGCTTCAACATCTACACCAGTGTTCAAGTACACATGGGACATATGTAGTTCATATACAGTGGTACCTCAAGCCATGAACTTAATTCTTTCCAAGATTCTGGGCATAGAATTTATTCCATGATTCTGACTGCAAGTTGTAAGGGGAAAGCAAGTTGCAGCCAGAATTGTGGGAAGAATCAAGTTCAGGAACTGAGGGACCACTCTAGCTCTCCAGTTCTATGCAAAGAAAGAAAACATGAGAGTTAATGTTGATTATGGAAATCAGCCATCATCCCCTTCTTCAATAAAGGACAAGATAGTACATATTTCAGGCTTTGTAAGAGACATGGTTTCTGTGAATGAAGTACTCAAATTCACTGTTGTGCTATGAAAGTGGCCAGAGAGAAGACGTAAGTCAATGCACATGAATTTGTTCCAAGTAAACTTTATTTACAAAGCCAAACAAGTTGACCAATGCCTAATTAAAATGATCTTTATAACAATCATGCTAATCATATCACCTATAAATAATTCCCACAGTCTAAAAATTTTAATTATTTAAGGATGATATGGTTATAGAAATTATTGAATTTCACAGTTTATCTTTCTTAAAATTTTGTCTTTTTTTTTTTTTCTTTTGCAGTAGCAAAGGTTGCACTCAGGGCCTTTGCACTGAGTTATGTCCCCAGCCCTTTTTTATTTTTTAAGATAGGGTCTTGCTAAGTTTTTGAGTCTGGGCTCAAACTTGTAATCCTCTCGCTTCAGACACAGAGAATGCAGGGATTACAGGTGTGCATCACCATGCCTGGATTCACATATTGTTTTTTATTATAAGAACAGAATTAGAACTTCTCTTTGAAGTTCATTTGGTAATTTCAATTCTACTTACAGATAATGTCGATAACACATTATAGTCTTTTTAAAAGCACTTACCTTGGTAAAGTCGAGTGAATGAATAAAATAACTAAAGAACTCTTCTCAATTTCCCATTTTCTTATAGTGAGGTACTGATTTTCAACATCTACTGGAAAATAAATAGCGTGGAAAAAATATCCCATTGTCTCACACATTCTTTTAAGTTTAGGTGAATAGTCCTAAAATCAAATTAAATTATATAAAAGCATATTGTAGTTAACTAAAGTTATAGTAAGATCCATAAAATTTAAAAGGCAAACTTTAGAACAGGTTATGTTGCATATTTTCCAATATAAAAAATTTCAAATAATAATCACAATTTAAAGGAAAAAAAAGGCTCACTTCTCACTTTACCCAAAAATAAGTCACTTACTAACATGGCTATTTTCCAGCTCAGAAAATGATCTATTTTATAATCATAATAACAAGAGAAAGTATTAGACTATTTTGTTTCAGTACTTGCTTCTTTTTTCTATTATCTATTGTAAATTGTTTTTGTTCTAAAGAATGAAAAATATAGCCCCACCTGGGTGTGGTGCACACAGATTGTAGGCACAATCCATTCCTGCACGCCTATAATCCCAGCACTCCAGAAGCTGAGGCAGAAGGATTGCTACAAATGGGAGATGAGGCTGGGCTACACAGTAAGTTCTAGGCCAGCCTGAATTACACAGCAAGACTCTGTCTCAAAAGATCCCCACAAAAAACAAATAAAAAAACCCCAAACACCAAGCGGCCAAATAAAAATAGATTCATAGATCTGTATGTTGTATAAAACTTCTACCATGATCTATTAGAACATCAAAACAGACAGATACTTGGTAAAAATATCTTGTTCCATAGTAAATTAAATTACTGAGAAATGATAATTATTATGTAAGAAATTAATAACACCCTCAAAATGTCCTTGTTTTATGTTTTTTACCAAAATTAAGAAGTCTCACAAAGGAAAGCTAAATGAAGTTAATCCATCTGAAGGACACTGATACAGAGAGTTTAGCTTGTGACATGCAAGTTCATTTAAAAGTCACTTGGGGCACTGCTAGGTAAACTTTCTACAAAGGGTTAGATGGAAGATATCTTCACAAACATAACTGCTTCACAAATTGGCTGTTTTAGCAAGGATCTCTGCAGTCTCTTTGGTTTCTATCTGCTACTGAGATGTCTTACAGTGCAATCATAGACATATGACTGTACATGTAACATATATGGGCCTGTGAATGTTCCAATCAGGCTTTATTTATAGACACTACAAATTGAATTTAATATAATTTCTACATGTTATAAAATATTCTTCCGTGTTTTTGTTTTTATTTTGTTTGTTTCCTCAATCATTTAAAACGTGAAAACCAGAATCAGCTGTGGGCCATATGAAACCAGGCCGTATGTCAGATATGGCCCACAGGCGATGGTCAGCTGATAATAACTACTTATAACAACTCCAAGGGCTGCCTTGAAAATTAAAAAATCATGACAAGCATTAAACTTTGTTACTACCTAAAACAGTTTGAAGGACAAAACTGTCGGAGGTAGCTGACGCAGGCCTCGTCAGTGAGGGTCTTAAACCTTCTGGACAATAGGCAGTCAAGTATTTAAAAATATAAAGTTCCAACACCTTAATTTGACATTCAAAACCAGCTACAACTAGTTAGAATCTTCCTGTGTTTTAGCTCCTGTCCTAAGAAAGCTACCCCCATAAAGTTAAAAGCTTACCATCCATCTTTCTTTCCATATACTATATTTTCTTTTGAGAGAAGCTCAAGATGCTTCCAATTCTTTAAGGTACATCACCTGGTCAGTAGTAATCCGCTTGGTTTAGATCCAAAAGTAATTTGAATATGATAGAACATTAACTAACATTTTAGAGCAGTGAATACAGAATTTATAAATATCCTCACCTTCAGGAAAAGATCCACTTCAACCTGGGTCTCGTCTGTGTAAATGAGGTAACATCTGACAGAGTTACTCCACAGAGAATGTGAGAACAAGGGAGTGACCTGCAGCAAACTAGCTACAGCGACATCCCAGTCATCTGAAAGCGGAATTTTCATAAGTTCATGAAAAATCACCAGCACACATTGGACCAGATGATTCCAGAAAAGACTAACAACACACAGCAGGCATACGGGATGGAACCTGATCTCATGTGTTCCCACTGACACAGCTCCTAAAATAACACAGAAAGGAATCAGTTCTATAGGGTCTAATTCTGTTCTGGGATGTGAAGCAGCAACTGTCACCCGTGGACAGTAGCAGTTCCAGTCAAATGTCACAGAACTATCTGACACAAGCTGCTCCTTGGATGGAGTCAGCATTCCTAGGATAACCTACTTTTTCAAGGCAGCCTTCTACTGGCTTAGTGAGAATAAAACTTCTGTTTTGTCTTGTTTTGTTTTGAGATAGGGTCTCACTATGTATCCCAGGCTGGCCTCGACCCTGGATTGATCCTCTTGCTTCAGCCCCCCAAAGTGCTGAGAGTCAAGGCATGTGCCATGTGCCATGACACCTGGTTGAAAATGAAAATTTTAATATATACCTGCCTAAATAAAATGCATGATTTAAAAACTGATTTTCATGTTACTAAGACAAAACTAACTTCCAGTTTTAACAAAAAGTAGAGGTACTTATAACTTCTTAGGTCTACACTGATACTGAAATTCTGAACAGATCTTACAGCTTTCTGAACACTATATAAAATTAATGGCAAATTCTTTGGGTTTAGATTACTACATGATCTAACAGGGCTTTCTGTATTTTGTTCCATGACATGCTCTAACTTTTAACACTGTCAAAGAAGCAGAGAGAACAATGAAAACCTCTTTTTTTCTCAGTTAATCTACATCACTCTTGTGCCTGAGAGTTCAGAGCTCAACTAAAGTGCCTGAGAGTTCAGAGCAGACACACATGAACTAGAACCTGGTTGGTCAGGCTGGCTGGCATCTGATCCCAACATAAATTTGTGATCTTGTCACTCCTGGTCAATTATGGCATCAGTGCACAATGGTTTGTCCATGGAAGGAACCTAGAATGCAAACTGCAAGCTCTGCTGATGAAAGCTCTCCCATCCTAAGATTATAGAACATCAAGTCACTACCACCAGGCAGGTAACTGGCAAACGGCGCATGTTACCTCTGTTGACATTTGCAAAGGGCCCTTCTACATCTACAGAACTGTGTGCAAACTCCGGGCCTCGGAAGGACTGCTGCAGCTGGATCATGCTCCCCAGGGAGGGCTCGCTGCCCAGGGCTCCACTGGCCCAGTACTCACACTGGGTTCCAGAAGCTGTTAAAGCAAGAGATTTGTATCTTATTGAATGTCCAAAGCCTAATCACAAATATTAAGCAGGATTTCTCATGTTAAAAATACAATGTTATATAATATTTAATAACTTTGAAAGTACTCTACTACCACTTTTTTGACAAAATTCCAAGGTTCTGATTAACATAATTCTTGTTATCTCAAATTTAAAGAGGGCACTAAAAGGGAAAGAAAAAAAAAGAGTACAGAAAAGGAATTATAGTTAAGACAGCAGCTAAAAACTCTCACATAAAATTATAAAAACCACCTCTAACTATATCTTAGTATCAATTAAGATTTTAAGGAAAGAACTTAAGACAGATTGTTTCTCAAACACTAATAATTAATACCTGCAGTCCACTATGAGAGAGTGCATCTTTTACAACTTCCCAGGACCATAAATTAACATCGGAATCAATAGCTACTTATAATACACGACTCCCTAATAACTCATATTTGCCAGGTTATCTGTACAGCACTCTAGACTAACTGCAAGTGGCCTGCTGCTTTGGGGCCATCCCTGACAAAACTAAGTTTACTATTTGTTGCATTTTGAATCTCAAATGGGGACTTTCTTTCAAGCAAGGCATTTTTTCAGTTGCTCATGGCCGCTAAGAATACCTTCATCCTTGTCTCAGAAATGAGCAATAAATGTCCCAGGATGCTGGTCAATTCCAATGGGGAATTTTAACTTCTAAAAGAGGGTGATCAGTGACCATATTTTACTCCAAAGTGCATCGTTTTGTAAGGAATCATGATACCGCCTTACAAAGTGATAGAACTTTTCCACTGTATACACAGTCTTTTCCTTTTTTCAGTGTTAGTCAAACTTTGTTACTGTTTTACTTAAGAATATGGTGAACAATTTCATTCTGTGATTTCAGGCTCTTCTAGAAAAAATGTATTTTATATGTTTAATTATAAAGCAAAAAACTTTTCAAATAACCTCACAAAACTACAAATGGAAACCACTCAGTGAAATATAATGCCAGTATTCTAATTGCACAGAACACCTCATTATATGCAAGAATAAGGCTTCAGAGAATACTAACCTCAATACCTATTTTCCTCTGCCTTCACTAAGAGTAGCGCACACTTCAGGTGGACACGTCTGCTTCGCTATAGACTGGAAATACACAGAAGTGATCTGTGTATCTTTCAGGACCTTCTATGCCTTCTAGGACAGCAATGTGTTCTCCCCTTCCTGTGCTCCCTGGCTAAAATGCAGGTGTGACGGTGGGTCCTTCACAGCTGTCTTAGACCATAAAGAAAAGCTGTCACAGGAACCTGTGCCTGCTACATCATATACTTCAAGAAGAGGTGGTACCCGGAGAGCCAAGGGACAGAGAAGCACAACTCTAAAAGCAGTGTAAGTAACCAGCCAGCTAATATAGACAAGAGAAAGGCACAAAGCAGAGTCCAGCATCTACAATATCACGACAGCTATGCTGATCACTATCACTACCGCTCAGCACGCTATAAACAGAAAAGAAATTTACCAGTAACATCCGTACAGTTGTCATCTGAGTCTGACTCTCCAGGATCAAATACTTGGATCCCCTGAGCCTGCAACCTCTGAAGTTTGCTCTCCAGCTCTCGCTTGGCCCGCAGTAAGTCTTGAATTTCATTTTCTTTGGTCTCCCTAAAAATCTTGTTACAAGGAGAGTTTTGAGTTCTTTTCCATAATGAAAAAGTTGTGCCATCAACCTTAAGAGCAGCATTTTTCACTCACACAATTATATTCATTTGGTCCTCCGTCTCCTTCGGAGGATGGACATCCCTGAAACTGTCTCCTCTTGGTTCCTAACTGTCCCCCCCTGGAGCCCCTGGGACTCTGGCAGGACGGACGTGTGACGAGGGACTGTCACACGACATGGTGCTGAGTAAATTTTTCTCTCTCCTTCCCGGGAGCGCCCTTTTACACAGTATCACCCAACATTTCAGAAAGATTTCCAACATATAACGCTGCTTTCCTTTTTTAAAAAGTTCTATTAGAATGTTCACTTTTACCTCTTTTCTTTGAAACTACCTCAAATCTACCAGGTCCAACTCAAAAATGTAAGAAGTGCTTTACTCCAGTTCTTAGAACTTTCCATGAATTTGACATTCTTCATCACAGTATTACATCAACCTGTAAAATATACTTTTTGTGTGTCACTCTGAGGGAAAAACTGTGAGGAATTACCTTGAATTGCCTTTTAACTTTATCTCTGTCATGTTCAAAGGTAGCTGCTCGCTCCATTGCTTGGTATTTTGCTTCTAGAGCGCTTTCTTTTTCCCGAAGAATCTTCTGGTAAGTTTTCTGAAGTGCCTGGAATAAATTACCTTACTATTACTTAACAAAGCTCTCTCCTAAATTTTATATCCTCACGTATATGTTATATATACTAGAATTTCAATAATTTACTACTTTGTCCATTGTCAACACATGCTGCCACTTTATTCCATAACATAATGGGAAAAATGCAAACATGCTTGATCTGTAACAAATGAACACACTTAGACATGAAGGTTTCAATAGAAATTGATACCTTTTCTTTGAAATACTGATCAGCTCTTAAACTTCCCTACATCTCAGTTTTTATCTCTAAGAGAATAAAAACACTATTTGGAAAGTTTAAGTTGGAGGGTAATTAATTCTGGGAGTCTGTATACTCCTTGTTACTGTCTTAGTCATCTTACCTTAATCTGACACTTCAGGCCTCTGGCGAATGTCTGACCTCCTGAGTGAAACACAAATGTGTATTTCTTTCATGCTTGCTATGTGAGAAAGGAGCCAACTGGGTTACATATGCAACCAGGATTGCTAACAGGAGTAATCTGGGGCTGTGGCATTTGTCAGTCCTCCCTGTACTCTGCCTGTTTGGCCAGACCTTTTCTTTTCGTGGTACTGGAGACTGAACCCAGGGCCTTTGCACTGAGCTACACCCTCAGTCCATTTTATTTTGAGACAAGGTTTTATTAAATTGCTTATAATGGGTTCAAACTTGTAGCCTTCCTGTCTCAGCCTCCCAGAATGCTGGGATTATAGGCATGCACTATCACACCTAGCTGGCCTTCTTTTCTCCTTGACATCTCACTGTAGTTTCCAAAGGCCTGGACATGGGAAATCAGCTATATGGAGCATAGGGAACTAACTGATAAGATGGCAAACAGACTGCTGCTAAGTAAACCTTCCCAGATAACACGTTAACTACATAAAGACAGCAAACGGGTCAAAAATCCTGACTAGCAGAATGGCCATGCTAGAAAAGAGGCTTCTTTCTTTTACATACATGAGATGTGGTATTTATTTTAACTCCTACCTGGATGAGCTCAGGAACTCCTGGGCTGTCTAGAAGTCTCCCTCACAGTAAAGAAGAGTAACAAACGACACAAACCCCACCGGGGCCCCCAAGACACCAGCATAAAGTCTCAGAATTCTGCTCGCAGGACAGCAATCCACTGCTTACATGCCACCTTAGGACTTACCGCAGTGGAGGGCCTGCGCTAAGTGCTCTGCATGAACTAACCAATGGACTAAGGGAGTTTGACTACATCTAGGGAGGGTTTTCAGCCACAGCGGCTAAGACGGTGAAAACAGGAGGCTTCCAGAGCAATCCATACCAAGATCACTGAAACCCTGCAGTTATGCTTGGACAGAACCTAGGCTGTCAGCCCCCCCCCCGGAGGTCCGTGCGCCCCAGGGGTCGGGGGCGCGGAGCGCCTCGCTCCAGGCCTGTATTAGGCTGCAGGGGTCCTCTGCGGCTGCCTGCGGGGCCTCCAGCTCGCCGGTCTACTTCGTGGGGAGCAGCCCCGCGGGCCCCACGCTCGGCTAACTGCTCCAAGGGGCCTGAAGGAGCGGATCCGAAACTGAAAAGACAAGGGGAACTGACCAAGCGTTAAGCGGAGACGCAGCAAAGATCGACCCCGCAGACGAAGTCCGTCCGGCCAGCTCGGCACAGGGCCGGCCCGGGGGCAGGGCGGACGGCGAGGCGGTCCCGCTCACCTGCAGCTCGGCCCGCAGCCGCTTGTTCTCGGTGTCCAGCTTGGCCTCACGGCGGCCCATGGACAGCAGCTCCTGGTTCTTGCTGACCCGGAAGATCTCGTACTCCTTCTTGAGCCGCTCGTACTCGGCCGCCGCGTACTCCAGCTCGGGCACCGACGAGCCAGTGGACTTGAAGCTGGCGCCCAGCAGCCCGGCCCCGCCCGCCGCGCGGGGCAGCGACCCGGGCCCGGCCCCCAGCGCCGCCGCGCCCCGGCGGAACGAGCTGCGGAGCAGGCGGGCCTTGGGCTTCACCTCCACCGGGATCTCGCAGGCCTCGCCGCCGCCGGCCCCGTACGTGTCCTCGATCACCTCGGCGCCCGCCGGGCTCACGAGCGACGAGGCGGTGCCCATGCCGCGGGGGTCGCCTAGTCCCAGCCCCGCAGCCGGGGAGCTGGAGCGCAAGGCCGGGCCGGACCGCAGGGGGCGGGGGAGGGGCGTGGGCGGGGCCGGTCCGTGGGCCGGGCGGGGCGGCGAGCGGGCGCCGTCCTTCCAGAGGCCAGGCTGGATTCGCACCGACAAAGCTAGCGTTGCGGGCGGAGGCCCGAGAAGCTCTGCTCAGCTGCCTCCCCTCGACCCCAGGCTTCCTGGAGGGCCGGCTGCGCAGGGCGCAGTGGCCTGGATCCCAGCTGCTTCGCCTCCCTGTTGCTATTTCAATGGTGCTGCCACAGTCCCTGACCTGTGGTTGCCTCCACTTCTGGAGGCAGTAGGGAAAGCGGAGAAAAACCGTACTGCGTGCCTATTGTGCCCCCTCAGGGTGCATGTAGACAGAACGACAGCAAGACACAGTGCGAGCCAAGAAAGATTTATAACTTGAGACTCCCGGGGAAAATCCTTAGACACGATCAGAATTCTAAACTGATGCCAACAGGGTGCACTGGCCCCACCTGTGGCCTCAGCTCTCAAAACTCACACGGACTAGCTGTCATCGCCCCCTTAATCACCTTTTGAACACTAACCTAAATTTCTCACATCCTGGAGACGTTCCCCGGGGGCAATCACTAGCTTTTCCATCACAGACCCTATGTGTACATCGATATGTGCATAACCTTGCATAACCACCAGCCAGTGCGAAGGCCCAAACCAAGTGAGTTAGCCTGAAGGTGATCACACACGAACTACTAGCAGAGACTCGGGATGATAGTGTAGGTGGTCTTCAACATATTTCTTAATCCTAAAACGTAACGGTTTAGTTTACTTCGGATCTCACAATGTATTCTTTTATGCTGAATTTAACTCACCTGTCTCACACTGCATTTTGAAAGGGCAACTTTGAACACAGACGCAGAATGAGGAATAGACTCTGGCAGCCTATCTCTGGCAGATCTAGCCACCTTGTGGCTGATTATAGAGATGAAAACATTTCTTAACCCTTCTTCCATTTAAAGGTGAAGTTTGTGACTAGGGTGGGTAATAATTTGTGGTACCCAGTACAGAATGAAAATGTAGGGCCCCTGTTCAAAGGTTGTAAAGAATTTCAATACGGTGACAGCAGAGCACTAAGCCACTTGTGGAGCCCTTTTTTGTGTGAGGCCCTGTGAGGCTGCACGGGGGAGTTTTCATATGGCTGTGTGCTCATGAAGCCAGCCCATTCCTCATCCTACATTTGAGTGAGTCCTGAGACTACTCTGATTGGCAGACTGTGGCAGAAGTAATACTGTGACAGTTTCTTAATCCAGGCCTGTAGAAAATGACAGCCACTTCCAGTGTCCTGGAATACTCAGAGGCCTTGAGCCACCATGTAAAGAAATCTATAACCCTAGGACTACCAGATGAGACAGCTTTCCAGTCACATTTAGCAAACCATAGCAGCTAGCTGACCGTGGACGCCAAAGACCAGACAGCTCACTAGCTGGATGCTGAGCAGCTTCAGTATACACCACAAGAAGCAGAATCACTCAAACTCTGCCCAGAGGGTTAAGCCACTAAAATTTGGGCAATCTGTTCTAATGCCTGGAATAAGAAAAAAAAATTACCCTGTGTTTGACATTGGTAGTTTGTAAAATTAATAAGCCATACTGCTGCCTTTTTTAAAATGTGAATTGTAGAAAAGGTATAATTTGTTCATTTGGTCCTTTGACTGAATCTCAGAATTGGGATACTTGTTAATAATTGAGATGAAGTGAACTTAAGTCTCAGACTGGAACTTCCAAGTTTGCTGCGTAGTGGGCTCTCGGACTCTGTTAGTCATTTCTTCATCACGGAGACACTGTGGAGACACTTGCGACTTAAACGAGGAGAGGTTTACTTCAGCTCACAGCTTTGGTCCACAGCCGGCCTGCTCTAAGGCAGGAAGGTGCGGTGGAAGGTCTGGCAGATCCAAGCTGCTCACCTCACGGTGGCCAGGGATCAGACAGACAAGGGAGGGGCTGCGAAGGGAAATGTTCCCTTCCAGGGCACGGCCCCAGGGACCAGTCTCCTCTGCCCAGGGTCTACAACAGCAGATCTGCTGCAGTGCCCCTCATAATACCATCATCTTCCGAACATGTGAAGATCTAAGCCATGATACAGCTGGCACATACACATTAAGATCTCAAGACAGAGGTTGCATAAAAATGGTGGCCAAGAGTTATGCAAGTTCGTGCTACTCAAAGTGTGTTCCACAGACAGCACCACTGGCATCATTTGAAAGCTTGTTAGCAATCAGATTCTCAGGTGCCACGGCAGACCTAATGAGGTACAATTTGCACATTAAAACTGCTCCTCTCCCCTGCCCTAGTGATTTGAATGTACCCTAAAATTTGAGAGAGACTGGAGAATCGCGATTCTTAGCCTTAGGTTGTACAGTACAACCACCTGGAGAACTTTAAAAAAAAATGCAGCCTGTTGTCTGCATCTTACCCCATATAAATTAGAGCAGAATTCCAAAGACTGGGGTCTGGCCATCATTATTTTTTCAAAGGTTCCACAGGAAATTTTATTCTTTTCTTTTTTGGTACCAGGAATCGAGCTCATGACCTCAGGCTTGCCAGGCAAGCACTTATGCCACTAAACTACAACCCTGGCTCTCCACGGGGTACTTTGATCAGCAGCGAAGGTGAAAAACCAGTGGCCTCAGCTGTGCCTTTGGTTTGCTTGTTGCCAACATGTGCACGGCCCCTTTGGAAAGCAGCTTAGCATGCGTTCCTGCTTGAGCCTCTCTCCCTTCACAGCTCCTAAAGCCCTGGGAAGTTTTGACCAAATCAGTAGCATTGAACTTCAACTTCACAGACAGACACGACATCACAAGTAGTCACACTGTCCCTCAGAAAGTTCACAGCCTTAGAATACATGGGCTAATTGAAATGCTATGCTGAGGACCACAGTCTTTGAAGAGAAGGAACTCTGCACAAGGAGGCAATTCTAGTCCTCATGAAAATTGCTGCCCTTCTCTCAGGTCGTTTACTCATTCTCACTTCTACCAAGTAAACTGGCTTTCAGAGTCTCTGCCTGCTAAGTTCCTAAGGATGACTTGGATTTCAGGAATTAATTAACACAAGGACAGCAGAGTAGCTGATAAGTTTAAGCATCTGTGATTGAACATTTTTGCCACTTGGTGTCAGTATAATCCAGGGGAAAAAAATCACATAATTTGGTATTGCTCTGGCTTGTAAAAGATCACCTTTCTCGCATGAAGTATATGGAAGAGGAGGGAAGGGGAGGGAAGAGGACCAGGAGGGGAAGGGAAGTGAAAAGAGCTGAGATGTGGTATGCACGTGTGCCAAGTCCCCACGCTGAGTTATGTACTGCAGACTGTGCCAGTGTAAAACAGATTCAGCCCAGGTGTTGTTTCATCAATGAGGATCTACATTGCTGTACTGAGGGCCCATCACAGTAGCATCCCACGGAAGTTAGTTATGAAACAGGCACAAACAGCGTTCCACAAGCCTTCTCTACTAAGGACCACATGATAAACATTTTAGTCTTTGCAGGCCATGTGGTCTGTATCTTGGTTACTTTTTTCTCCTTGCTGAGACAAAATACCCAGTGCCAAAATGAAGGAAGGAAAGGTTTATTTAGCTTAGAGTTTGTGGAGGTTTCAGTCTATACATGGCTGGTTCAGAGGCAGAGTGGCACACAGCAGAGGGCAAACGTTAATGGCGGCAGAACACAGCAAAAACAACCAGCAAAAGGGAGGAATGGCCAGGCAAGCAGCCTCTTTCCTTTCCTTACATTGTAAACAGGCTACCCCCACCCAGGGGGCGTGGAGCTCTCACACAGTCTCCATGCCCTCCTCTTCCACAGGCTCAGGATGTGTACAAAGCACCCTGGCTTCCTGCTGAGTCACTCAGCCAAACCTCTAGACTCCCCAAGTTGACACATGTATCAACCATAACACTCTGTCACAGTTATTCCACTCTGCCCTTATAGGCTGAAAGCAGCTCTACATAACATCCTGAAGCATAGTGCATCTGCATTTCAATAAAACTTTATTTCAAAACAGGTGTCAGGCTGGGTTTAAATTAGAGGTTTTAGTTTGCTGACCCCTGAACTAGAATGGTATTCCAAAACCTAGAAAATTTCCAAGCTACTTGTGAAGCATGTTAAAATTGTAGTTTTGTAACCCATGTTAATTCCACTGGATCAAAATATTTGCAAGTGAAGCCCACATATATGAAATTTTTTTAAAATCCCCAACTGATCCTGAAACATACTAATTTAGGGCCATTAGGTCAAACCGAAGTTAACTGCCCCTTTTAGGGAAGCACAGCATATGATATGGTTTTCAGTACAATAAGACTATAATCCCAGCACTCTGGGAGGCTGAGGCAGGAGGATGACGAATTCAAGACTAGTTTGGGCAATTTAGCAGTTTAGCAAGATGCTAAAAAGTGGATGAAAAGCTTCAGGTCTTCTATGGAACCATCTACCCTAAAGCTGGTGGTCAGGACCACTCTGGGCTATAGTTAGTGACTAATTATTTTTTCTTATACATACTCAAGGCCCACATGCCAGGAAGCAGGCAAGGAATCATACTGGTTCATCTCCTACAGAAAGGAAGTCCTCTTCACTACTGTATAGATTTGAGTAGGAATGAAACTTTTCAGATCTAAATCAGCCAAAGAAAAAGCAATCCATTGGTATTTGTCATTGCCACAACCTCGTCAACCACGTATTTCTTCACAGGTAATGTATAGATAAGCATGGTTGGTGCTAACTGCTTAAGAGTTTAAAGCTAGAAGAATTTATCTTTTAGATAAAATTTTTTCATGGTTACAACCCTTAATAATTCTTATCACAACATTGATAGAAATTTTTATGAATTATATCCTAAATTTATAAATAAGTTGTGTTCCTCTGGTCAGGTTAAGAATCTTGTATTTATTATTTGAAGCATATTTTTCTGAGGAAAAAGTTAAACAACTTTGGCTGTTAATTTAACCCAGTGTAGAACTGGGTACTATTTATGCTAAAAACAACTGATCATTTCACTCTGTATTCTAGGGAAACGTGCTTGCAGCACTTTAACTGAGATTGCCCAGACCTGTGTCCATCACAGGGTTACACGGTCTTAGCTGTCACTCCTGTGTGTGTGTGCCATATGGACAGAACACCTACAGTCACAGGTCAACACAGGCACATCCCAGGGATCTTATGCAGACACTTGAGCAGGAAGAGCGTTCCCTAGAGGAGGGGCAGGGAAGAAGTCATTACACAGTTTTATTGCTTAGATTTTAGCAGGATCTTATGCAAGTCATGTGCTCTCTTGGGAAAGTGGAGATAACAGTGGCTCCTCATTTTGCAGAAGCTGTAGACAGCAAAATCTGTCCCCAAAACATACTTCCACTTAGTTAGATTCTCTTCCCCGAGTCATTTAGTAGCGTAACCCCAAAGAAAATTTCATAAGCCAGACAGATAGAACTCATTCTCAGTAGACTAAAAGATGCTTTGATTGACAACCCAACAGGACTCAGCCTCTTTGTGACACAGAAATCACTGGCACATCTGCACCCTTAGGTATGCATCATTGTCCTCAAACTATTATTTCTTCCCTGGCTCTCCCACTGCTCCATTTTGCACCAGAGTTAGACCATTCCACAGAGATGGTAGATGGTTTGTTAGATTTTCAGGTCAGCAGGTAGGAAATCACAGGCTTCTTTTTCAAAAAAATTTTTTTTAATTGAAAAATAAAAATGTATTCATTTACAACATGATGTTTTGACATACTGATATATATATATACTTTATGGAATGGCTAAAATGATGCACTTAATGTATGGTGTGTGTGTGTGTGTGTGTGTGTACAGAAACACTTAAAATCTACTCCCTTAGCAATTTTCAAAAATACAACACATTATTATTAACTATTGTCACCATATTGGAATCTCTTGAACTTATTCCTCTTAATTGGCATTTTGTATCCTTTGACCAACATCTCTGTAATTCCCATGCCTCACCCTTGCCTCCTGTCCTAATAATCACCACTTTACTCAGCTTCTATGACATCTTCCTTTGAAAGATTCAACACATAAGTGAGGTCATGTGGCATTTGTATTTCTGTTCTTGTCTTCGCCCACTGAGTATGATGTCCTCTAGTTTGCCCACGTTGTCACAAATGACAGAGTATCCCTCTTAAAGGCTGAATAGGGTTCTGCTGGGTATGTACACCACATTTTCTTTATCCATGCATTCATTGGTGGACACTTGATTCCATTTTATAGCTATTGTAAATACTGCTGCAATAAACGCGGCAGGGCAGACGTCTCTTTGAGATACTGGTTTCATTTCCTTTGGATATAGACACACACCCAAGTAGTGGGGCTGCTGGATCATATGGGATTTCTGTTCTAATTTTTTGAGGAATCTTCACCCTGTTTTCCATAATGGCTGTACTGATTTATATTTTCACCAAGAGCGTGCTTGGGGTCTCTTGTCTGCACATCTTTGCCAATATTTATCTTTTATCTTTTTTAATCACACCCAGTCTAACAGGTGCGAGGCGATATTTTGTTGTGATTTTGATTTGCATTTCCCTAATGACTAGTGATGTTGAGCCATTTTCAGCATCACTGTACTGCTGACTTATATGTCTTCTTGGGAGCAATGTCTATTTGGTAGACAGTGACAACCCACCACGAATCAGCCTCCGTAGGTTCCCTTAGAGGCATTTTAATATTAGGTCATCTGTTTTCTTGCTGTTATTTATTCCCTTATATATTTTATTCCCTTATATATTTTGCCTATGTACAGCTTACAAATATATTCCATTTCATAACTACTTCTTCTTGCTTTTTAGTCTGATGTAATCTTGTTTACATCAAACTCTTTGTGAGTTGATTTTTGTATGTAAGAGAAAAGATACAGTTTCATTCTGCACGTGGCTGTTATTTTCTCAGGACCATTATTAAAGAGACTGTCATTTTCCTGTTGTGTGTTCTTGGCACCTTTCTTAAAAACCAGCTGACCATAAACTCATTGATTCCACGGGCTCTCCTTTCTATTTGCTGGTTTCTTTCCTGTTTCTAGTCCAGTGTTATGCTGTCTTGCTTACTTGAACTTTGCAGCAGATTTTGAAGTCAGTGAGCATGATGTTCCCCGCTTTGTTCTTTTTGTTAAAGATGATTTGGCTATTCAGGCTCTTTGTGGTTCTATATGAGTCTTAGGATTATTTTTTCCATTTCTGTGGCAAATGCTATTGGATTTTGGATGTGCATTACATCGTACTGTTGATCACTTTGGGTAGTGTGGCTATCTTAGCAGTTTTAATTCCCACGCACGCAGAATAGCTTTCCATTTCCATTTTGTATCTTCTTCAATTTCTCCTTAGCAGCATCTGAGTTGTCACCTATAGATCACTTGCTAGATGATTACAAACTCAACCCAAACAGTAAAAAGAAAACCACTACCTTGAAAGTGGAAAGAAGTGTTCTTTTTGGTAGCAGAGGAAAACAACCAGAATAGAATACGGTTTTAGTCTTCACAAAGCATTAATTGGTAGTATAAAATTACAGGGTGTAGCGATGAGGAGCGATTGGCTAATCACTTTTTATTACCTATAATTAATGTTTTGTCGACTCCTACAGGGCTCAGGAGTAGCCCCAGAACTGTATTCTCTGCTGTTCTCCCCGTGTGTCCCGGCTTTGAGCGGCTCATCCTCAGCTGTGAGGGCAGCTGCGGCCTCTGCATGAGCGATACTGACTTCTCCTCCCACCCTGGAACATTACCCTTTTGTCCACTTTTTTGTTGCCCATTGTCAAATGCACTTCTTCCCTGGAAATTCTTTTATAACTGACATATACCTGATGAAAGCCTTTCTTCTAATCTTTCTCAGAGAAGAGGAGCTACAGTCTTTTCTCTTATTCTGTTTATTCTCCAAATCAAATAGGAAGTCACATATGTGATTTACCAATAGGGTCTAACCACCTCCACCATGCCAATCTATGCAAGCTTAATATGATTCCCAACCACTAGCATTTCTAGAGATTCAAGTCCCGCTGTGTTTGCCTTGCTGTATGCCTCATACAGGTTACTTTCCTTGGTGGTTACCCACAGGTTCCCTTGAGGCAGTTTAAAAATATCACTTAGGTAGAAACTTCAGATTCATTTAAAATTTATACTTCCTTCCTCCTAGATATACTATTTACTACTTAATATTGTTCACTTTTCCTTTAGAGGGGTCTGGATTCCTGTGCCGTCACTGTAATCCGTGTAGTTACAGACTGACAGCAGTTTTGCCCGAATGTTGGAGCTGTTTCCACTGTAGTACATTCCCCACGCTGGTGTTGTTCAGCTGTTTCTCAAAGCTTTGACATGGTGGGAGGGAAAAAGGCGACACACTAGGCTTTGTCTGCTCTTTCCCAGGGGAATTTTGGCGAGTTCCTTTCCCTCTCTGTGCTTTTTCTTGACTTGTTCCTGTTAGGCTTTTCCCCCCAACTGTAAAATGGAGCCCGCAGTGTGTGACACGTGGGCCAGCTGTGAACATGGAATGAAGAGCGCAGGGTGACTCAGCCTTCCTCAACGGGCTGACTAAAGGAGGCTCAGAGCCATCCCGGCTCCTCCCCAACCCGCCCCGCCCCTCGCTGCTGGGAACTCCGGAGAACAGATTCCCCAGGAGAGTCAGAGTGTTGAAATTCAGACACATGTAGGATCTGACACCACCAGCATCGTTGCTAAACATTAACCAACATTTGGTTTTTACTTCCACGTGGCTCAATGATAGGGAAACAAGTGCTGTGGAATGTCAGCCGAAACCCCGAAGCAGCAAAGGAAAGATTTGATTTTGGTGAAAGTACGAGCACTTTCAGTGACCTCCACTCACCTAAGGATCCAGGGCCTTCCTGAAGATCCTGTCCCTACGCTTGGATGTTGGCTTCCAGATTTACACTGTTAGACAGCACGGGAAATGTGACAGGAGAGGCGATGGGCTGGAGTCAAGGGCAAAAGCAGAAAAACTAAAAAATTAGGAGGCTTTGCAAAAGAACTAAAGACAGAACAGTAGTCTGGTTCCTTTGGCACCCCAGCAGTCTCCGAGATCGTCATAGGATAATCTATGTAACAGTAATGAGGACTTTTTTTTTTTTCATCTTTTTGAGACAAAGTCTCGCCACGCAGTTCAGGCTGGTCTTGAGCTCACTTAATAGCCCAGGCTGGTGTCAAACTCACAATGATCCTCCTGCCTCAGCCTCCCGAGTGTTGGGATTACAGGTGTGCACCATCACACCCGGCAATAATGATGAGTTAGTTGTCAGAAAATGATAAATTATGTTATTAGCAGTTGGTTTAAGTATATTACAAAGTAAATGTAAAATAGTTAAAAATTTTTTCCATTCTAATTAAAACACTTTCTCAAAATATATTCATGGCCCTTCATCAGAGAAATATCTATTACCATGAAGTTTCAGTATGTGAAATATCTATGATAAGGTAGCTCATGCCAGTGTGTGTGTGTGTGTGTGTGTGTGTGTGTGTGTGCGCGTGCGGGCTCACACGCACAGATCATAACCCAGCCTCTTTTAGAGATTTTGCTATAATGACATTCTAATAAAAACCTCTCCATGAACTCTACATGGAAGATTTAGTTACTAAAAATATAAAAATTCTTAATTCTAGTAGAATTTTACAGAATGTTGCTACAGTGAGGTCTCAGAGGATAAAACCGCATCTATCAAATAGTACTCTCTCAATTAATAACAAACATCCTCTGAGTAGATGAGATCCTCATCTACTGACCTTCATCTCCTAAAAAGTAATTTGTGTCTTTCTCACCTCTGTACTAAATTAATCCTGAATGTTTCGGCTTCATAGAGCAAATTGGCTTCCCCAGCACTAGCTATGTTTTTGAAATTACTTTTTTTCCTCAGAAATAATTTCCATGTATTATCAAACTCTATCACATAGTTTTTATCCTGGATAATTTTTCTTTTCTAACGTCATGGATTTAAACTGTTTTAAATAAAACAGTTACATAAGATATTTATATATATCATATATATATCATAGTTGTGACTTAATTTTAAATTCTACTCTCTCTCCCTCTCCCTCTCTATCTAAATAAACCAAACGATGCTGGAGTTCTGCTTCCATTTAAAATGGAAAAAAGAAAAATTATGTATCTCACTTTCATTTAACCTTTCTTCCACCTTTCCATGCTAAGTTGTTACACATTTATGTTTGATAACTTTAGTGGTTATGATATGCGTTTCAACATGTCCTTGGCTTGTTAGAGTTTGTCATGAGTTAAAACTTTTAGCACTTCTCAGAAATGTAAAACTTAAATTTCATTTATCCTACCTTCAACTTTTTTGCTTCTATTGCCATGGATTTTAACTCCATACTTACTTTAAATCCTATAAAAGATTATTTTTGGATGGTCAATATTTATTCGGATTCATGTCTCCTTTACCGTCCTGTTGCTGGTCATTCCTTGCTGCATTTCCCATGCTTCCATTTGGGGTACTTTTTATTTATCTGAAAAACTTGTGGTTGCATAGTCTTTCATTCAGTACGAGTCTACTGGTCCATTTTTGTTTGACATAAAGACTTTTTATTTCACCTGTTTTCTTAGGGATATTTTTGCTGACTGTAGAATGCTAGGCTTTTCCCTAGCATCTTACACATGTCCTGGCGTTAATTCTGTAGCTTTCATTGCTTCTGTATTATAGTCAACTGTAAGTTTTGGTGCTGAGGGCTTAAGGATAATACTTCCTTTTTCTTGTGGGGGCTTTTTGATTTTCTCTTTATCTCTCACTTTCAGCAATTTGACTGTAATTTTTTGGGGGGGATTTTAGATTTTCTATAGCCCGAGACTTGATACTTTACACCGATCACTTTGTTTTGCAAATTATTAGCTAATCTCTCTTCAAATAATATTTTTTGCCCTACTTTCTATTTCTTCCCTTTCTGGCTCTTTGAATAAATATGTGTTTGACCTCTTCTCTCTATTCTGTGTGGCTCTCTCCTGTTTTCTCCACATTCTATTCTTTTATTCACGTTGTTCTGCAGCCTGATTATTTTACAATGAACTATCTTCACTTTCACTGAAGCTTGAGTTTAATCTATCTTTAGAATTGATTGAATTTTCATGCTGAAACCCATTTAGTTATATTTGCTCGTTTGTATTTGTACTTTATTTCTTGAAAAATAGCCCTTTCACCAAATTCCCCATATTTCCTCTATTTTTTTTAACATGTTAATCTTCCAGAAATCTCACTAAACTAAGACTTCTATAGAAAACAAATCTGCTGAAAGATGATTACTGTCCTGGGCTGTGGAATCTTATGACCACCAGTAGGAATGGTAGACCCAAGACATAAAGGTCAAAAAGTAATGACAATTAGCCAGGCATAGTAGCCACACCTGTAATTTCAGCACCCTGTGAAGCTGAGATAGGAGGACTGCAAATTCAAGCTCAGCCTAACTGACTCAGTAACTTAGCAAGATCCTATCTCTAAACAAATACATACATGCTGAGGATGCAGCTCAGCGTGAAGGCATTGGGTTTAGTCGCCAGTAACATGCATGTATGCACGCACGCACACACATATGCACACAGACAGGGACAGAGACTGAGACAAAGTAGCATTTATGACCTAAAAATGTGGTTATAGAATTTGCATGCTCAGAAAAGCTTTGGTGACCATGTGAGCTAAACCCATCATGGTGCCTAGCACTTTCTACCTAATGAGCACTTAATGAATGCATTCCCTAGGTGAGTTAAATGAGGGCCAGAAGATGACCTAGGACACAAAATGTCAACTGCTAAAACGGAGCTCAACTCAGAAGAGTGTCACACAGAATTTTTATCTGTACAAACACATGCAATTTTCTAAACTTGTTACATTATTCACTATATTATGATAAAATTATAAGAATCTCAAATATGACATACACAAAATAGGCAGGATAATAAACCCCCATGTATATATTATTTGAGTTCAAAGTCATTCAGTATTCTAATGATTCTTTCAACAAACTCTTGTTCCTACTATTTTAGGCAGCTAAGTTAGATAGAAATTAATAGGCAGTCACACAAGGATGGGCCCTCGAGAGAGTCAGTGCAAAAGACAAGCACACACCAGAACTGGGACTGGAGGTACGTCAGTTGAAGGCCAGGCCTCGAGACAAAGATGCAGTGACCACTCCTACATGCCTCCCTGAGGGATAAAGGGTAACTTGAGTTTGTATTCTGACTGGTAACACCTAGTCCAGCAAAGTCCAGATGGACATCAGCCACCCAGGTGTGTGACCACAACATCCAGATCCATCCCTCCCCCTGAATGCCCTTCTTCTTTCTTTGTACCCTTGCACTGTGCCTCGCTTCTCTGTTGGGTCAACTTTAGCCAAGTAGCTATACTGTAATCCTGCAGGCTGCTCATAGTTTGTCTCATGTCGTACCCACACTGTGACTTTGCTGTATCCTTCACCCCCCACAAAGTGCCTCGGGGTTGATCCACCTTGGAGACCCTTCCTGTGCCTCAGGAGTTATGTCTTTAAAACTTCTTCCTATTCTTGACTTCTGTTATCCTTTGGAATATGCTCTTCCAATTCAGGGGACATGAACTCGGTGTATCTGACATTTAGCATGTCGAGAGTTACATTTCTCCTGCATTGCTTCTATTCCTCAACGCCCTCTCCAACTCTCATTTTATTACTTTTTTTAAACAAAAAATTCAAGGTAGAATTTATGAACATTGAAAGACAAATCTTAACTATACTCTAGTGGTTTATTGAAAGGAACAGTTAATGCCTAATTTTTTTTTTTTATTTTTGACCAATTCTGCATGCCTACATCTGGTAACCTGAACTAATTTGAAGACAACAATATGTAATATAACAACCATTGGTGAATTCCTACCACCTTAACTACACACTGTTGACAAGTAGATTTATATAACTGTGCTGTTATGGACTCAGCTCTTCCTCCCCACCCATTCATATGGTAAAACCTTAACTCTCAGTGTGATTTAGAGACAGGACAACAGGAAGTAAAGAAAGGTTAAGAGAGATCTGGAGGACGGAGACTTAATCTCACAGGGCTGGAGTCCTCTTAAGAGAACAGAGAACCAGCTCTCTCCCTTACCCCTACTCCACACGCGCAGACTACAGCGCAGTAGCAGCTGACCCTAAGCTAAGAGAAGAGACCTCAGAATTACTCTGCCTGGTCAGGACTTTGATCTTGGAGTTTGCCACCCCCAATGCTGTAGGAAATGAATTTCTGCTGGTTAAGCTATCTGGTCTGTGGTAATTTTATATGTACGTGTGGCAGACTAATACATACACACTGGCATGCCAGGGATCGTTTTAATCTATCCAGAAAATTCTTGTCTCTTTCCTGATACTCTCTTGTCCTCTTCTTCCATCCTTGAGGGGAATCACTGTTTTAATTTTTTTCTTTACGTTAATGTTTTGTATTTTAAGAGTTCATACAAATAAAATAATGCAGTATGTTGTCTTTTTTGTTTCTTTCATGCAGTATCATGTCTGGGAGTCTTACCCATTTTGTCATGTGGGTAAGTAGTTCATTCCTTTTCAGAGTTGAGTACTATTCCATTGGGTGAATAGATCATTGTTTGTTCATTCTCATATTGACTCGGTTTTTAGCTCTTGGGACTGGTACTGCTGTGAACCTTGTGCCATCTTTTCTTGTGGGCATAACTTATTTCTTTTGAGTGAAATTGCTGGGTCCAAGTGCATGCATGCTGCAGCCATTCTTGTGGCTGTGTAGTGATGTCTCTTTAGAATTTTGGCTTATGTTTTCCTGATGACTAATGATGCAGAACAATTTTAATGTACTTATTCATCATTTGTGTATTTTCCTTTGTGAAACTCCTGCTGTGTCTTTGCCCACTTTCAATTGATTATTGTAGTAATTCATTGTAATTACTACATTGTTATTACCATCATAGTAATTCATTATTGCAGTTATTCATTATAGGTTCTGGAAGTCCTTTGCCAGACTTACGATTTGTGATATTTTCTGTATGTATGTGGACTGCTTATTCTGTTTCTTACCGCTGTCTGTTGAACAGCACAAGTTTTAAATTTTGATGAAGTCCAACTTACCAAATCTTTTATGGTTATCACTTTCTACAGTCTACATCTTTGTTCACCTCATGTTATAAAAACACTCTCCCACCTTTTCTTTGAAGAGATTTATGACTTGAGTGTTTATGTTTAGGTCCATGTTCTATCTTCATGTTAACCTAACTGAGAGCACATTGTGTATATCTTTGTAACTTGGTCCCACCTCTAGCACTATTTCATCAGTCTTTTCGTGGACCATCGAAAACACTGCACACATAATGTTGGAGGCTGTATGATTTTCTATGCTGTGCCATCCTTTGTTTAATGATTTCTTTATTTTGGGATATTTAGCTCCTCTCCTCTCTCATTATAAATATTTGCAAAGAAATATTTGCAAAGAAAACACTCCTAGAAGGGGAGTTACTAATGATATAGGGGAAAGAAACACCCAAACTGCTAGATGTCTGGTATGAGCTCCTGTTCTGTAAAATCAAACAATGAATTTTAGGAATAATGGAGGTTAAGAGCAGAATATATTTATTGAGGGAAAGGAAGCTTCTGTCTGACAGAGAGACAGAAAATGTCCCGAGTGGGGTGCCAAGGACCATGCCTTTTCTAGGGATATTTTACTGAGCAAAATGACATGAGGTGAGTCCAACGTGGGAAAAATGGAAAATCACAAGGTAGGCATGAGATGGGATAAAACTATGGGTAACCAATAAGATTACGAGTATAATTGCTCAGATAAAATTGAGTAAATTGGGATCAAATAGGGAAGCAGGTCACATAGCAAGCAGCAAGAATACAGAACAGGGGCTTTTCCTGGAGGGGGTGGGTCAGTGGCTCTTCCTGGCTTTCCCAGGGTGATCCATACCTATTCAGAATACTAGTCCCTGGTGTTTATCCTTAGGAAATATGTGGGTGCATTTGTTTCTTCTTTTGTCTTGAGGTCTGGCTCCAGTGGAGGTACCTGTCTTCCCAACATTTGCAAGGCCCCTCATCTTCTACACTGGCCCTTTCCAGGGCCTAGCCCTATCTGATTGACTACATTTTTATCTAACTTAGTTGCCTATAACACTCATTACTGGGCCAAGCAATATGAAACATTTTTAAGACTTTTAATCCACATCATATCCCAAAATGCTTTCCATGAAAGAATCCAATATTTGAATTCCCGCTAGTGTGGACTGGGGGTATGCAGTGATAAAGCATGTGCTTGGTATATATGAGGGACTGGAGTCAATCTCCAGTGCCAATAAATACATAAATAAATAAATAAATAAATAAATTTCCTCCAGCAGCCCATGATAAATCTTTTCTTTTTTTTTTAACTTTATTTTAAAGACAAAAGAATGGAGACATATGAACCAGAAAAGCCATAAACAATACAGAAAATACAAAGTTATACAGAATATAGTAGGGAATTAGAACTGGATGTTGTATTACATAGTTATCTTCACATTAGTTAACACAAAAACATTAAAGGAAATACCAAATTATAGATAAGATAGTAGGGGATTTGCATTGGATGCTGTATAATATAAAGTTATCTTCATTTCTGCTAATACAAAAACGACTAAGGAAATACAGAATTATAGAGAACATAGAAGGGAATTAGCTCTGGATGCTGTCCTACATAATGTTACCTTCATCTTTGTTACTCAGGTTACACAGATGATGGCCCTTTTGATCAGTTCGTTTTTTCTCCTCCCTCATCTCCGTTG